>PVLC010011996.1:0-45552 GCA_004027655.1 Graphiurus murinus
GCCGGGCGTGGTGGCGCACGCTTGTAATCCCAGCATTCGGGAGGCTGAGACCGGAGGATCCGGGTTCGCGGCCAGCCTCAGCTACCTAGTGAGGCACTCCGCAACTTAGTGAGACTCGGTTTCAAAATAAAGAATAAAAAATAGGGCTGGGGGTATAGCTCGGAGGTAGAATGCCCCTGAGTTCAATCCCCGGTACCGCCAAAAAAAAAAAAAAAAAAAAAAAAAAAAAAAAAAAAAAAAAAAAAAAAAAAAAAAAAAAAAGAAGTGAAATGGAGAAGAAGTGAAGTGTGGACAGAAAAGATGACAAGTAAGGAAAAGCTCTATACATAATGGGTAACAGTTAATCATCAGGAAGAAGAGAATACAATAATTTTGTAGTGAATACTTATTAGGGCTTTCCTTATCTTTGTGGGGAAAAATTTTAAATACTTAATTATGCTTTGGATGAACCTTCACCCCTACTGTCAGCCCAGGTGTTTACAGGAAAAGGGACTATATCCTTCCATAGATAAAGCTACATCAATCAATATATTCCATTGGCCTAGACACAATAATTTCTTTAGTGCAAGCTCATAAAGACCATTGAAACTCAATTCTGGGACTTTTATTCAACTTACAATGATGCCAGTGTAAGAATGTCAGGGGTCTACCTAAGAACACATAGAGCCTGAAGGCAGAAGAGAAAAACTGATGCATCTAGCTAGGCAAAGAGGCAGAATTTGTGATCTAAATCAGACTGCACCTGTAGACAATTTGCTCTCTGCCCCTTAGGGCCCATATATTCCTCTTTTTAGCTAAGCCAATAGAATTGAATGTCCTATCACATTTGCATATAAAAGAATAATTTTTAAGTGCCATTCATGAGATAATAGATTATCCTACTGTTTACCATAGTGTGGTTCATGTAGTTAGAAGAACATGGACAAAATATATTAATAGCAATGGATTTCTTTTAATCCACATACGAAATACATCAATCTAGCAAATAAGTACATTATTTCATAGATACAGTTGCTTATGAATAAACTAACTTTTAAAAATGAATTGAGAGTTAATATAAAAATCGTTATTAATAATACAAAGATGAGAACCATCCAGAAGTGAAAAAGAACAACCAGCACCAATTCACCCTTCCTCATATGCATGTGTCCTAACTTATAATTATGAAAGAGGATGAAGTAAGCAATAAATTAAAGGGAGATATTCAGTGAGTAAAACTGAATGGTCTTGTATGGGGGTGCCAAAGAAGTAGAAGGGGAAAGGGAAAGAATGCAGATATATAGCCATATACATTATTTCTGTACCTAAGAGTTATTTTCGGTAGCACTGAATTTCTGTCATGGAATTTGTTATCAGCTTTCTTGAAAGAGCTTTCAAATATGAAAAGAAGTGAAAAAAAAACTTTCTTGCTACAGAGTATCAAAACACAAAACAAAAATAAAAACAGGAACAAAATACAGTGTTGGTGGGATTTGACTTTGTGCCTAGCAATTTGGAGTCTTATTTCAGTGCACAGCTTGCTTTCTGATCAGTGAACAACTCACTTTTTCAGATGTCTAAATAGCATCTTTAGCATTAGGCACACAGGCCTGGAAACTAGAGACCAATTTTATTACAAACAAATATATGTAGGAGTTGACTCAAAATTCAAACTGTAAGAATAGTTTGAAAGTCAGCAAATGCCATGAGAACTCATTAATTCTGTATATTTGAAGTCAGAAACTGATGTGATCTTTATTATAAGTGGTACTAAATGTTTCGAGACAGACCAACTTGTCCAAATTTCATTTGTGTGTTTTCTGAGCCAGAGTTTTACAATCCTGGCTGAAAAAAAAAGACTTTATCAGAGAACTTTAAAAAGAGTGATACCAAGGCCCCACCTCTTATCAATTATATCAGAATTTCAGGTAGTGGAGGCATAGGTCACAGTATGTTTTGCCACTCTATTTTTAAGTGTGCTATGTAAATACAACAATTTTTTAAAAGACTAAACAATTTAAATATAACACAATTTTTGTAGCTAGCTTCTCCATTCTCAATTTGTTCTTTGTAATACATTAGGTCTCTTTTAAAAGGAAATGGAGGTGATAAGGCCTGTTTCAGCTTTGTACTCACATCTTGACCTACCCAACCTTGACTAGCTTCTGTCCTATTCATAGCTCTAAACTCTGAGTAGCACCTGGATCCTTGTAAAGAATTAAAGATGGTCACAACTTTTTGGTACTCCTCCCAACTATGGATAAGTCTATTTCCCCTCCTTGAATCTGGGCTGGCCCATGACTGCTTTGATCAGTGGATTATGTGCTAGTTCTAGACTTTATCTTTAATTAAAAGCCTAAGGCACTTTTAAGAAGTCTGACTTCTATCCTGCTAGAAAGACTATGGAGGAAAGTACTAAAAGTACATGGAGAAAGAGGAAGTCCTGGCTATGCCTAGCCTCCCAGCCAGCCCTACCAAGATACCCACCATTGAGTGAGGCCATCTTGAATTTTTCAGCCCTGCCCAGTTTCCAATTAAATAGCAGAGTGACCTCAGTTAACAGCACATGGAAGAGGAGTAAACCAAACTGGCCAAGCCCTGTTTGAATTCCTGATTCATAATATTGAAATCTATAATAAAAGGGTTGTTATTGTAAAGCTACTAAGTTTGAGGAAAGTTTATTATGCAGCAGAATATTAACTACACAAAGTGTAGTTCTGCTTACCATTAGCAACTGAATTACCTAGCAGCATATTAGAAATGAAGATTTTCAGGCCTGAAATTACACCTAAGGAATCTGAATTGGTATCTGCATTTTAATAAGATCTTCAAGTTATCTGTATACACATGAAAATTTGAGAAACACTGGTACAGCATATCTATGACTGCCAAAGACACTCTAGTTAAGCTTCAAACTAAGAGTCCAAAATCAAAAGACTAAAACGAGTAATCTTTATTTTTTATTATTACTTTTTGTTGTTGTTGTCACTGAGGATTGAACCCAGGAGCATTCTATATCTGAGCTACATGCCCAGGCCTTTTTTTTTTTTGAAACAAAGTCTTGCTAGGTTGCTGAGAGTCTCTCTACATTGCTGAGGCTGGTCTGAAACCTGTGATCCTCCTGTCTCAGCCTCTCAAGTACTAGGATTACAGGTGTCTACCACCACGCCTAGCTGGGGCATTCTTGATTCTTACCAAATTCCACACATGCTCTATGGAAGACACTAGTTCAGGCAGTGTAAAGACAGGCACTGCCGGGGTCCAGCCCTTGAGGCAGTGGGGTCGGGAGTCCTTTGATAGATGTGGAATGAGACAAGGTCAGGAGAATACACTCACACTGAATGCAGTGAAGAAGTGTATCCGTTTTATTGTTTGTTAGTAGCTGTTTTATACTTTTTTTTTTTTGCAATGAGGCATATAGAACAGGAATTTCCACAGACCTGTTCCTCCAAAGGTCATCCTTAACCAATCAAGGTTACAAAATATGAAAATGAAAAAGTAGCTTAAAATAAAACAAAAACAAAATGCACCACAATACTAAAGATGGGGGTGGGTGACTTTTATGTCTACTCTTAATAGATTAGGTTAAAAAACTTGTATAAGTTTTATAAAATTTCTTGTATTGAATTTTTTCCTACCTAAACTGTGCTTTGAATCAGCATAAGGTCATTATTCAACAAAGTTCTACTACACACAATATGTAATGATCGATCAGCTTATTTGGAGCAGGTGGTCATGCAGTCCACTACATCCATTGTGAGCACCAATGACATCCTGGGTGCCCTATTAGATAATTAAGTGTAAAGATGAATTTAAAGATACATCCTTGCACTCAGTGTGCACAGTGTGTTACAGGAAATGAATTCACAAATATATAATTTCAATACAACATAGTAAGGTATACAAAATTTCATGATTGCCAGGAATCTTAAAAAGTTTGTATGTAACTAATATTCAGTTTAAAACTTGAATCTATAAGATATTAAGTGTAAGAAACTTGATTGAAGGGAATTCACTGCCTCCTGAGGTAGTCTATTATATTTCTGAATTGCTTGAAGTAAAACTCTTAAGTCCCTTCTATGTATTGGTTCCAGATCTGTGATTTGAGAGGCAACACAGACAAAGCAATGCATATTGGATGGCCTCTCTATACCCAGTAGCCTAGAAGCCTACCAGTGAAGAACAAAATTGGTGTAAGAGGGATTTAAAACAACCATAGTAGAAAATATGGGAGGTCAGTTAAAGAAACAAAAGAGAAATAAAACACAACCCCCAAAATAACTGAATAAGATAATTAACTCAAGCTATGAATATGTTTCTTCAACAAAGATATGCTGACTCAGACCCAGCACACTCATAGAGGGTAGAGCTTGAGATAGGTACAGACTTCTAGCAGAAATGCCCAGGACTATTTTGATTTTAATTCACTTCAGCATATGTATCATGACTATCTACCATATATCAAATTTGAAAAGCATTTTGGGGAATACTATTAGTCTTTGGAAATAATTTGTTTGTAAAACTTTCTATTTTATATCAGTTGTATTAACCTCCTACAATGACACATAAATCTTGTAAAATAGATTTTGTTTTTAAATGGCATGTAATAATGGCAGGTATTTATGGGATACAGTGTGACATTTGAATAAATACATACAATGTTTAATGATCAGATCAGAATAATTGGCCAACCTACCAGCTCAGACATATATCATTTCTTTGTGTTGGGACCATTAAAAATCCTCTCTATAGTTATTTTGAAATTTCAATTAATTATTGTCAACCACAGTTTTCCTACTGTGCTAGAGAGCATTAGAATTTATTCCTCCTATCCAAGTATACCTCTTTACCCATTAGCCATCTTCTTTATGTTCCTCTCTCCCCCACATACTTGCTAAACTCTAGTAACCACCATTCTATTCTCTACTCTGAGACTAACATTTTAGCTTCTACATATAAGTGTAAACATGTGGCATTTGTCTTTGGGCCCCTGACTTATTTCACTTAGCATAATGTTTTCCTGTTCCATCTACATTCTTGTATAAATATCTTACTTTTTTCTTTCTATTTGTGCGTGTGTGTGTGTGTGTGTGTGTGTGTGTGTGTGTGTGTGTGTCTGACTGGAGACTGAACCTAGGGGCATTCTACCTCTGAGCTACACCCCCAGCCCAATTTTCTTTTTATTTTTTTATTTGGGAACAGAATCTCCCTAGGTTGATGAGAGTCTCCCTACTTGCTGAGACTCTCCTCCAACCTGTGATCCTTCTGTCTCAGTCTCTCAAGAACTGGGATTATAAGCATGCACCACCACGCCCAGCTGGTATCTTTAGAAAAATCCTTACCTTTACAAACTTTGCAGCAGCTATGAGACAAGGTAATCTGATGAGACTCTGAACAATCCAAAGCTGGACAGCCTGAACTCTCAACAAGCTTCATGGTCTGGTCCTGTTAGACAACAGAAAAGAAATGCTTTGAGTTTCATAATTAGGACATTGCTAAGAAGTATATAGATCCAGTGTTTGAGAGGCTCTTCTAACATGCCAGTGAAATTTTTACCCTGAGAACCTCTACACAGGTCATGGACTCACTCCAAAAATGACATTAAATCTCAACTGGAACGCAGTGCTAGGAATTAGAGCACCTTACACTGTAGCCATGTCTGTCATTTGCCAAACATCTGGGTGTTTATGAAAAAAAAAAAAAGTTAGTTTTATATATTTGCAAATCTGATAACAACCATGGCAAAGACAGCTTGAATGAGATCAGTGTGTCACTTAAAAAAAAAAAAAAAGTAAGCCGGGCGTGGTGGCACACGCTTGTAATCCCAGCATTCGGGAGGCTGAGACCGGAGGATCTGGGTTCGCGGCCAGCCTCAGCTACCTAGTGAGGCACTCCGCAACTTAGTGAGACCCTGTTTCAGAATAAAGAATAAAAAATCGGACTGGGGGTATAGCTCGGAGGTAGAATGCCCCTGAGTTCAATCCCCAGTACTGCAAAAAAAAAAAAAAAAAAAAAAGTAAATTAAAATTAGGCTTTTTATTTTATTTATTTTTATTTACTTATTTTTTGTACTGGGGATTAAACCCAGAGGCATTCTATCTCCAAGCTACATCCCCAGCCTGATTTGGAAACGGGGTCTTACTAAGTTGCTGAAAGCCTCGTGGAGTTTCTGAGGCTGAATTTGAACCTGTGATCCTCCTTTCTCAGCCTCCCAGGTACTAGAATTACAAGCATGTGCCACCATGCCTGTCTAAAATTTGGGCTTTTAAAATATGATCATTTCAGTTTTCCTATGAGCTTTTGTTATAAAAAAATTGTTACAGACGATT
This sequence comes from Graphiurus murinus, assembly GCA_004027655.1. Classification (NCBI taxonomy): domain Eukaryota; kingdom Metazoa; phylum Chordata; class Mammalia; order Rodentia; family Gliridae; genus Graphiurus; species Graphiurus murinus. The sequence continues at coordinate 6,309 of PVLC010011996.1, forward strand.
TTAGTAAGTAGTATCAAGGTTATTTCACAAAACTACAGGGAAAATGAGTAAATCCTACAGGCAAGACATATATGTCTCATAAACTAATGTTTAATTAGCTAATTATCAATGTTAATAATCTTCTGGTGCATAGTTGGCACTCAAACTTTTTTCTTGAATGAATACATCAACGTAAAAGCATTATAGATCTAGGAACCAAAATAAATCAAATCCTTCTCAAGAAGCAATCAAATTAGAAATTACTTTTCTTACAATTGTAATAGCACTGTCCTAGAAGCAAACATTTGGCTTCCATGCTGTCAATCTCCAATCTCTTTGTATGTATATGTGTGGGGGGGGGGCTGCAGGGGGTACTGGGGATTTAACCCAGGAGGGGTTCTACCCATGAGCTACAACTCAAGCTCAATCTTATTTTGAAATAGGATCTCTCTAAGTTACTGTGCACTGGCCTTGAACATGTGATCCTAATGTCTCAGCCTCTCAAGTACTGGGATTAAAGGTGTGTGTAACCAAACCGGCTTTCCAATTTCCTAAGAACAAGGGTCATTAACAGTATTATATTGTGTTTACCAGTATATAATTAATAAAATAATTCTTGGAACTTGTAGGCTTCTATTTTAACTACAGATAAGTAGCTTAGATTTTTAGATATCATTTCTACAAGTACTGCTTTCATGGAAGAAATACACATTTCAATATCTGCCTTTTCTTGGCTTATTTACACAAAGGACTTGTTCCAAATTGTATTATCTTATCAAGAAAGCAGCAAAAGACATGTAAACAGTGAAATCAAATGCTAGTCTTCCTTAGCTGCTATATTGAAAACCACAATGCTGTACTGTATTACTATTAAAGATACCCCTACAGTATATTTTCAAGGCCATAAAACTGACAATAAAAGAACAGGGACTACAATTGACAGTCCAGAAAATGGAATGTGAGAGATCTGTCAATTATCTAAAACTGTGAATACAGGAGCTAAGAGGCCTAAAGGGAAAAGAAACAATGGAAATCCTTAATGTCAAGAATTTAATCAAGAACTACAAAAGCTTACAATAATGTGACAGTGCTGTGTGGCCCAATCAATAGACACTAGCTACATGTGACTCTTGAACACTGTAACTGTAAAATACATACAAGATTTTGAAGACAAAGTAAGAGAAAATAATGTAAAATACTTCATTAATACATTTTATATTGACTTCATGTTGAAATTATGTTTGAGAAATATGGGTTAAATGTAGAAAATTTAACTGATAAAAATTGTGTTCATGGTTTGCATTGTATTTCTATTGGACATAAGGCTTCGAGAGTAGGAAATGATGCTTTTGTTTGAACAAATAAAACTTAATATCATTTATATTTACTGAGCAACTGTTGCCTATATACAATGTTGCCTATATACAGTCCTTCAAACTAATTTAAAGTGAAATGATTTTGTAACACATTTAAAATCAAATAAGCAACTATCCCAATAAATTTCCAAGCCACCATTATCAATATTTTAGAACCCATTTTGGTCAAATGAAAAGACACACACACACATACACACACACACACACACACACACACACACACACACACCCCAAAAGGGAGAGACTTCAAATGCCCTCAAGATTCTTAAATCTGGAGTTGTTCCTTCAAAGGTAGAGATTAATTACACTTAAAAACCAGCTGATAAAAGTTTTCTACCTCCTTGAAATAACCTTTTCTCTGTTTCTCTTTCTCATTTTAGAGTTACTAGATTTCACTCTAAGTCTTCCAATCCTTCTATATAAAGTGAGCTTACTCCACTCAAAACAGCATTGGTGTAGAGATGCTGACAGAGAAAATTCCACCTTGAAATGCAGGTTCAGCAATTCATTTTAATGTTCCTATGACTCAGTTCTTTTATCTTAAGATACAACCTACATCACAAGAAAGCTGATTTTAAACCAAAAGAAGCTACTTGAGTACTTTCTAATGGGCATGAAGAAACCACAGGTTTCATGTCCTAGAAATGAAATCTGTCAATCTTCCCTCTTCACATCTCCTCCTTGCTTATCCCAAAGAATTCCCAAATTAAGATGCATAAAGTGTATCTTCATTCAGGTTCAATTTTTCCTGGCAAAATTCTTGGGATTTTCCTTTCCCCAATTCTTAATAATCATATTGATGATTACAGTTTATTGGGAATGCCAGCAGATGAAATCACTTATTTTATTTTCTACATAATCACTACATATTAATTCATCCTCCCAAATCCATGTACAGAAGGCATTTAAAGAGGAAAATTAAAGATCAGATGTAAATGTAACCCTAACACAGACACTTTATATACAAACTGTCTCCTTATGATACAATATGGCATGAAGTATAACATGATTGTTTATAAAAAGCAAACATGAAAAGTGGGACAATGGCAAGTCAAAATACTATTCTGAAAAAGGAGTGTCAAAAAGCAGACTCAATTACTTGCCTGACATGATGCCTCCAAGCATGTTAAGTGGCACTTAGGGTAGGTACAAACACTGGCGATACAATATGAGAAAGATTCATCTTTTTATATTTAATTTTTCAGGTAATAGGTCAAGGAGCAGAGTTCAAAATATCAACTATAGTTCAAATGTTAAGAAATTCTCATTATCTTTCACAACTTGTAAAATTAATGGTTACAAAATAATCTTCCCAATTAATAAAAATGCTCTTCTGTCAATTTAGTTTTATGGAGTTGTCTTACATTTTTCACATTCAAATCAGCTCCTTATGATTTCTGAAGCACACTGGCTTCAGAAACATATCTCAAGAGACCAGAGCAAGTAAGTTTGTAAGGGATTCCTCTTTCCTGATTTTTGAAATTCCTCCTTAACAATGTAAAAATACTCCTGCAGAGGATTAGGATCAATATCTATCTCTTCTTTATTAAACAAGTAAACTTTCTTTAGGTAATTTTACGTTTTGCTTTTAATTGAACTGACTGATATTTCTCACTTGGATCAAAATCATAAGACAATAAACTGAGACTATTTTACCTATACTTTCCTCGCAATGGCAAGGAGCCAATTTAAATTAAAAAACAGGACAATGTCACACAACTTTAAATCCATAGAAGAGTTTCATTTATTGCAAAAATTATTTTATAACCATCAATTTACATTTTAAAAGCTAATGAAAATTTCTTTCCATTTGAACTATAATCGATATTTTAAATTTTCTCTTTAACTCAGAATTAGAAACATTTATTACAACGGTGAGATCTTAGGAAAACATTTATTGGGTTTATATAATTGAAACAATTCTGAAAGGCTAATGAGTCTCCTTACCTTGCACTCATAGAGAACACATACTCCAGAAGAGGAATAGACCGTATTTCGTTCTCCTTCAAAGTAGGTTCGTCCTTGAAATTGGCATATTGCTTTGGAATTAAAAAACAAAACATATATTGATGTTCTATTAGTAAAAACAGAACAGCTCAGAAGTGTTTAGATCATTTTGTAACAGTACATGTTCATACCCCTTTCCCTATATGTTTGAATGACTATAACCCTAAATTCATTCTACTATAAGGTACATATAAATAAATTAGCACTTTGCAAAAAAGTTGAGTAGAAAGAGATGTGGGTCCCAAAGGGAAACACACAAGCAATGTCTGGAGGCCTGTTCCTATCACTCTGAACCTCATTACGATGTATAATTACAATGCATCAATAAAAAATAATAATTTGAAAAAATAATAAGAAGAGGGCAAGGGCAAGTCAGAATAAGACTGCAAACAAAAAGCAGACTTGCAAGCAACTGTTTGCCTGATAGATGATGCCCTGCTTAAGATATATTAAAGTAGCACTTAGGGTGGTAACAGATCATTGACAACACAATTTGAAAGGCTCATTTTTAAAAATACTGTTACAGAATTCTAGAACAGAAAATGAAAGGAAGCTATTTTAATTTTAGCACATACATGTAGGCTTTATGTCTTATGGTTTAGTATTATTTTATTTATATGTATATATGAATTAGGATGCCCATTTAGGACGTAGATATGATTTAATCTAGTCCTGTCTTGCTTTCATTCTAATGATATAAAAATTTTACAATATAGCTTTGATAAAAAACAATGTTTTAATTAAAATTCATTGAGCATCAAATAGTTTCTTTCAGAAATTTGTAAAATAACACAAACAACAAATGCTGGCTTGGGTATGGAGAAGTGGGAACCCTAATACATTGTTGGTGGGATTGCAAATTAGTGCAACCACTTTGGAAAACAGTATAGAGGATCCTCAGACGAATGGGAATGATCCTATCATATGATCCAGCAATACCTCTACTGGGTATCTACCCAAAAGAACAAAAACCAAACTATCAGACCAACGCATGTGTATCTATGTTTATAGCTGCACAGTTTACAATTGCCAAACTATGGAACTAGCCAAGATGTCCATCAACAGATGAATGGATTACAAAACTATGGGATATGTACACAATGGAATTTTACTCAGTCATAAAGAAGAACAAAATCATGCTATTTGCAAGGAAGTGGATGAAACTGGAAAATATTATGTTAAGTGAGATTAGTCAGTCACTAAAAGTTAAAAATCAAATGCTCTCCCTAATATGTGGAAGCTAGGGAGAAAATGGGACATAAGAGGGATTCCAGATGAAGAAGGAGAATCCTTAGGTGAACAAAGAATTTGACTTAATGGAAGGTGATGGGGGGAGAGGGAAGACCCTAATGAGCATGATGTACTTTCATGAACACATCAAAGTCAATCACTAAACTGACCTTGAGAAAGAGGGAGGAGGAGCCGGGCGTGGTGGCACACGCTTGTAATCCCAGCATTCCGGAGGCTGAGACCGGAGGATCCGGGTTTGCGGCCAGCCTCAGATACTTAGTGAGGCACTCCGCAACTTAGTGAGACCCGGTTTCAAAATAAAGAATAAAAAATAGGGCTGGGGGTATAGCTCGGAGGTATACTGAAAAAAAAAAAAAAAAAAGAAAGAGGGAGGAGGAGAGAGTGGGGATTGGGGAAGGGTTAAATGAGAAATGTGGGCATGAATGTCCTTACCTATATTAGCCTGTACCTAACAAAGATGTGTGATTACAATGCACCAAATAAGGGAAAGATGAATAAAAAGGATTTTTTAAAGTTACACCAGGAGATTTTTGATCTACGTAATTGGGAGCCCATCTCTATTAAAGTGGCAGAAACAGCTAAGACATTTGTAGATTGGCTTCAATCCTTGGTGCCTATCTGCCCTCGTTTACCTCCTTGCTGTGAGGAGTTATCAGATTAGCAACAATAGTCATTCTAGGCTTTTGCATTCTACCACTCGTTGTATGCCTTGTGATCAATGCCTATGTTAGTATACGAGCAGATTGACATGGAATAAAAATGCAAGCACTGCCTCGCACAGGGCTTGGTAGTCAATGACGGGTTCGATTTTCTCAGGGCAATATCAACCTAACACAGGGCTTGTTGAATGACTCATCGAGACCCTATGACGGGTAAGATTAAGCACCTGGTAGGAAATGACCTAAAACAGGCACAGTCCTTCGTGCATTTTAAAATAAAAATGGGGGAGTTGTGGGAACCCAGCTGGGCCCTCTCCCCCCAGGCAGTTGCTATCTGCATATATGAATAATTATACTGACTCTTCTGCTATGGCTACATTGGCATTTCAAAGTCTGGAGATTGCTCCTAAAATGCGTAGATGAAAGACCCTCACACTTCTTAGAAAGTAAATATATGACCCTAAAGGATTATGGTTTTATGACTCTAGAAAGTTTGCTTTACCAGGCTATGTTAAGAATGTGGGCTATCCCTGTAAAATGAAGAAGTGGTGCTATTTGTATTCTGACAATGATTGATATGTCATAAATGTCTATGTAACCCTGTTATACCCAAGAAACGTATAAAAATCCATGCTGAAAAATAATAAAATAAATAAATAAATAAGAAACTTGTAAAATATTAACAATTCACACAAACATTTAGCCAATGGAAATCGTTTGCTTATTTTGTAATGAGTATCTGACAATACCTTTGTTGACTCTTCTCTTAAACAGAGAAGGGTTTACCATGAAGCTAATGAATCCTAATCTTCAGGGCCTTTCTCTGGCTTGGCCCCTTGAAAGATTCTAAATTAGTTTTTTACCTTATAATCTTGTATTGTTTTCTTTGAAAGGGCATACAATATTACAGATGTTTCAGTTTTCTGTAACATTTAGATCCACATCAAGATAATTACTTCAAAGAAAAGTAGAAGTGATCATCTGATACAAACAAATTCTGGCACACTGCTTACCATATCTGCTAAATTATTTAGTAGTTATTTAATTTAGCCATACAGATTTTACAAAATGAATATGCATATTTCCCTTTTAATTCTCTTAAAGTAGAAAAAATCTTTCACACTTTGAAATTTATTTGTTATTTATTTTTTATTTGGTGAATTGTAAATTTTACATCATGTTAGGGTATAGAGTGTCAGACAGATGCATATATGTAGTTCTTGGTGCCTTCCCTACTGGGTCCCTCCCCATCCCCATGCATATCTTTGATATTGTAATTGGCAGTTTTGTATACATTCATAGCATTATTTCTCCTATTACACTCTTTATGACTTAATCTCCTGTCTCTGATCCTCCTCGGTCACTCCCCTGGAGTCTCTGCTCATCTATCTGATGTTGTTCTTTTTCCTGAATATCTCTCTAGCTTCCACACGTAAGAGAAAACATGTATCTACTCATTTTTTGAGACTGGCTGTACTTGCTTATTATGATATTCTTGAGTTCCATCCATTTTCCTACAAAAGGCCAGATTTTGTTCTTTATGGCTGACTAAAGTTCCGTTGTGTGTATATGCCAAAGTTTTATGATCCATTAATCTGTTGATGGATACCTAGGTTGATTCCATAATTTAGTTATTGTAAATTGTGCTGCTTGCATATGCTATATGCAAGTATAATATTATGATTTCATTTCCATTGGAAAGATGCCCAGGAGCACTATTGCTCGGTCGTATCTTCTGAGAAACCTCCATACTGATCTCCTTAGCGGTTGTACCAGTTTTCAGTCCCACCAACAGTGTAATAGGGTTACAATTTCCCCAAAAACCTCACCTCATTTATTGTTATTTGTATTTTTTATTATTGCCATTCTAACTGAAATTAGGTGAAATATCGGTGTAGTTTTAATTTGCATTTCTGCTTGCTAAAGATGTTGAGCCCTTTCTCACATATGTTGGCCGTGTGTATTTCTTCTTTTGAAAAGACTGTCCAGTTCTGTTGCTCACTTTTTGATTGGATTATTATTTTTTAGTGCTAAGCTTTTTAAGTTCTTTGTATATTCTAGATACTAGACCTTTGTCTGATAGGTAAGTGGCGAGGATCTTCTCCCATTCTGTAGGCTTTCCCTGTAGATTCGTGATAATTTCCTTTGATGCACAGAAACTTTTAAGTTTAATGCTATCCCATTCATTGATTCTTGTTTTAATTTCTCTTGGGGTCTTATTGAGGATGTTTCTACCAGTACCAATATTTTGAAGATTTGGTATGATGCCCTCTTCTAGCAGTTTCAAAATTTCTGGTCTAATTTCTAGGTCTTTGAAACATCTCAAATTGACTTTTGTGCAGGGTGAAAGGTTAGGATTTAGTTCCATCTTTCTACATATGGATAGCCAGTTTTCCCAGCATCATTTGTTGAAAAGGCTGTCCTTTCCCCAATGTATGTCTTTGGTGCCTTTATTAAAGACCAACTGGTTATAGGGATGGGGCTTTGTTCTGGATCTTCTGTTCCATTGGTCTATGTGCCTGTTTTTGTGCCAATATCATCCTGTTTTTAGTACTATTGCTTTGTAGCATAATTTGAAATCTGGTATTGTGATGCCTTTGGCATGGTTCTTATTGCTGAGAATTGTTTTAGCTATTCTGGGTTCTTTGTTTCTCCAAATGAATTTTACAACTGATTTCTCTAAGTCTGTGAAAAATGGTGATGGTATTTTGATAAGGATTGTGTTGAATGTGTAGGTTGCTTTTGGTAGAATGGCCATTTTGATTATACTTATTCTGCCTACTCAAGAGCATGGGAGGTCTTTTCATCTTCTTGTCTTTCTTTAGTGACTTATAATTTTTGTTGCAGAGATTTTTACCTCCTTGGTTAGATTTATTCCTAAGTATTTTATGCTTTGGGGGGTGACTGTGAATGGATTTGTTTTCTGAGTTTCTTTTTCAGTGGATTCATGATTGGTATAAAGGAATGCTAATTATTTTCACAGGCTGACTTTGTATCCTGCTATGTTGGTGAAACTATCACTTCTAGAAGTCTTCTGGCTGGGTTTTTTTGGATCTTCTAAGTAAAGGATCATGTTATTAGCAAACAAACAGCTTCAGTTCATCTTTCTTTATTTGTAGTCCTTTGATTCCTTTCTCCTGTCTTATTGCTGAGGCTAGAGTTTTGAGTCATATGTTGAATAGTAGTATGACAGTGGGCATCGTTGTCTTGATTCTGATCATAAGGGAAATTCTGTCCGTTTTTCCCCATTCATAATGATGCTGGCTCTGGGTTTATTGTATAAAGCCTTTATGATGTTGAGGTAGGTTCTTTCTGTTCCTAATTTCCTCAGCATTTTTATCATGAAGGGGTATTGTATTGTGCCAAATGCTTTTTCTGCATCTATTGAGATAACTGTGTGATTCTTGTGCTTAGCTCTATTAATGGGGTGAGTTACACTTACTGATTTGTATATGTTGAACCAGCCTTGCATCCCTGGGATGAAGCCTGCTTGGTTATAATGAACTATTTTCTTGAGGTTGTTTTGAATGTGAGTTGCTAATATTTTACTGAGAATTTTTGTGTCTGTGTTCATCAACAATATTGGTCTGTAATTTTCTTTTCTTGTGGTATATTTATTTGGTTTTAGGATTAAGTGATGCTGGCTTGATAGAATGAGTTTGGTAGTTTTATGTCCTTTTCTATTTCACAGAATATTTTGAGAAGCAGTGGAGTTAGTTCTTCTGTGAAGGTCTTATAGAATTCAGCTGGGAATTCATCTGGGCCTGGACTTTTGTTTAATGGGAGATCTTATACTGCTGTTTTAATCTATTTGCTTCCTATTGGTCTGTTTAGGTGTTCTCTGTCCTCTTGGTTCAGTTTAGGTAACTTGCAAGTGTCTAAGAATTTGTCAATTTCCTCTGGGTTTTCTAATTTGTTGGAGTATATGTTTTTGAAACAATTTCTAATAGTTTTTGTATTTTCATATTATCTATGGTGATATCTCCATTTTCATCTCATATTCTTATGATTTGGGTCTGTTTCCTCTTTCTTTTTGTTAGGTTGGCTAAGGGTTTTTCAATCTTGTTTATCATTTTAAAAAGTTTTTTGTTCTATTGACCTTCCGGATTTTTTTTCTATATCATTCATTTCTGCTCTGATTTTGATTATTTCATGCCTTCTGCTGGCATTGTGGTTAGTTTGTTCCTTTTTATAGTATTAGATTATTTTGAGTTTTTCTGTTTTTATTATGTGGGCACTTAATGCTATAAATTTTCCTCTTTACACTGCCTTTAGAGATGATAGGTTGTATCTCTATTTTCACTTGATTCTAGGAATTCTTTTATTTCTCCTCTTATTTCTTCTCTGATCCAGTCTTCTTTTAGAAATGTAGCATTCTATCTCCATGCATTTGTGTGGTTCCTCTGGATCTTTTTGTTGTTGATCCCTACTTTCATTTTATTATCTGAAAGGATGCAGGGGGTTATATTAAGTTTTTTGAATTTGTTGGTGCTTGTTTTGTGATCTAGAATATGTTCTATTTTGGAGAAGCTTCCATGAGCACCTGAAGAGAATGTGTATTGAGATGTTATTGGGTGTAATATTCTGAAAATGTTAGCTAGGCCCAATAGGCTTACAGTGTCCATTAGGTCTGAAGTATCTTAATCAATTTTTTGTCTGGACAACAGATCTAATAGAGTGAGAGGTGTGTTGAAGTCTCCTACGATTATTGTGTTGGCATCTATCGGGGTCTTCAGGTCAAGAAGAGTTTGCTTTATATAGGTAGGTGCACCAATATTAGGGAGATAGGTGTTTAATATGGTTATGTCTTCATATGAATGGTTCCTTCTATCATTAAGAAGTGACCATCTTTGTATCTTGGGAATTTATATCTTTAAAAGAATCAACTTGAAAATAATAAATTATAATATAGAAATTAGACATGCTTTTATTAATATTAATATAGTATTATATAAATACTAATACCCAAAGTATAACCCAACTTTCATCTTCACCAAGAACTAAACTGATTATTTAAAGCTGCATATTTAAATCATGGTAAACACGCATATTTAAAAAAATCCATCCTTCAACCAGTCTCCTTATTCAGCTTTAATAATGAATTGACTACATAGCATATATCTATCAGCCAACTTATTTTAAATGTTTTGGAGCTAGCTGGAAAATAATACAACTTACTTTCATAAATTACATTACTTTAAGGCTGGTTGAAACTTGCTCACTCATGAATATCCAAAATGAAACTACAGATATGTCAGTTGCATACTATTTGTCATACTATGAATTAAAATAGACTGTACATTTACTTAATGAACCCAAGTGATTATAAAATATATCTCTCCAATGTGTAATTTAGAATGTGCTCATTTTTCTCGTGAAACCCAGTAACTCAAAATACCAATGGGTAACATCTTGCATGTTTAATTATACTTAGTACTACATTTTTTAAGATACTGAGAATAAATAAAACCTTTTTTATTTCTATTCAGCATCTGCCTTTGAAAGGCTTTTAAGTCTACTTTATGACTTGATAACTGCAGCCTATTCAAGTCCAAGGGTATTTAGAAGACACAACTGATGCTCCAAGTCCTTTTTATACAGAGTAGAAAAGACACATGGTAAAAAAACACAAGGCTGAATTCTCCTTATACAAAGTCTTATGATAATTTAATATTCATGCAGACCAGATGGAACTTCTGTTCTAAATTCTTAATTCAAAATAGGTGACTTGTGGGACAATAGGGCACCAAATGGAGCTTGGCAGCAAGGGTAAAAGCATGGAGACGAATGGAATCACAATTGCTTCTTTCCCTTTCAAGCAGCAGCAGACGGGGAGTCTGGCTTAGGGGCACCCAAAATGAGTGAGCCTTGTCTCATTTCTTTTTTGATCAGTTGTTTTGATTCTCCCTAATTCTAAGGTGTGTGTGTATGTAATATTCAGTAATGCCAGTAGGATATGTTTTTTCTAGACTCTATGGGGAAAACTGTGAAGAAATTCAGAGAAGTTATAATGATTCCTAAAAATACTATGAGGAATAGTGGAAATACCATTAGAATAGCTGTGGAAGTGTTTCAAAAAGAAAATTGAGGAATAATAATCACATTAATCTAATCATGCATTTAATATACATATGTTGAACTCCTTCTACATGCCAGATACTCAATTTGGTACAGGGATTCAAAAAAAGAATGAGACATGATGCATGCCCTCACTATTTAGCTGCGCAGACAGACTCACACAACTAATTAGAACAGAACCAAAATGAAAATCCATAATTATAAAATACATATGTTATAGGGAAACAAAAGAGATTGAGTAGTGAGCTTCTGGGAAGGGAGAGTTGGATCACAGTAAAGGAAATAAACAAGGGCTGTTCAAGGCCCTAGACTGTGATAGCAGCAGGAAGTTTTCAACACTCTAAGTCTAAGGAACAGGAGGAGGAAATGGTTTTACTAGAGCCTGATGTGAGCCATAGTTATTGAGAAAAGGTTGCCTAGGGACAGCTAGAATCATTACAGCACCACTAATGGCAGAGACACAGAAAAGGAGCAGGCAAGGCACATAGGCAACCTTCACTACTCCTGCCTTCCAATTTCTTGCCAGTACCTCCCATTGGAAAAAAAATTTTAAGAGGCCTCCTAACCTTTAAGGAGACAACGTTGATGCAGTCTGTGGAAGTCAGGATCCTAGAGTAGAGTAGGAGAGAGAATGGAACTAGGAACATGGGGTACCCAGGAAAAATAAATCACTCTAGGCTGTTAAAAAGGCCTCCTCTACAAGGATGAGTTGCTAAGGAGGGCATGAAACAGTGGAACACAGAACAAATAAGTTTTAAAGAGAGAAAAGAGATACCTATATTTTAAATGTAGTTTAACTTCAAGGAAAAGCCCTGGCAGCTTATCAAAATAAGGTCCATAAGCAACTATGAAGTAAAAAATGGGTATGGAACCCTGGGAAGATCAAATGTCTAAGTAAGGAGGGAGAGCAGATCAGTTCTATGTCCTGATTTTAACCAAGAATTTCTCATGAAGGCAAGGGGTTTAAGTTCCAGAATAACAGTAATCACTAAGACTACCACAATGGCTCCAGGGCTACCACTAGAAGTCCCTAACTGAAAAGTATTTGCCTGCTTACTTTCTCCAGTAGAGTATAAGTGAAAGAAGTCACTTTCTCAACAAAACAGTGAAAAAATAATTATTTTTACTATATTGATTTCTTCTTTGATATAATCAAAGCAATTAATTAATATAATTCTTTAATATAATTGTATTTATGTGTTCAAGCTTCATTTCTTTCCTAATTTTGTTGTGTGTGACCCAAAGTGTACAAGTATGTGTATGTGTATGTACTACATGAAGTTCCTTGTGACAGAACTCTGAATTTCCTATTCCTCAAATTATCTACTACCTTAAAGCAACATTATATCAATTAGGCCACATTTTAAAAAATCTATGTTGAGTGATGGACTGAATTTATGACATGTATTTTATTGCATGAAGATATAAGGCTTTATGGCTTTATGTATTTTGAGATATGAGGTTCCTAGGGAGATAGATATTAATTCATTCATATAGGCTGTTTGCTTTGTAGACTAAGAATTAGACTCCTATGAAATCAAACTAACTAGAATACTACAGATAGTCTTTAGTTATTACTACTAACCAATGTCAAATGCATCTTTACTGTGCCTCTGGTAGAGGCTGCTACTCCACAAGGTACCATCCATTTCATAGTCTATGTGAATTATATCACCCAGAGAATTCCAGTGCTCAGCTTGTTCAAGCATTAAGTGAGGACATTCATAAGAACTTGGGGAAATTTAATGGGATGATAGTGTTTGGTATATATGTTTTATGAAAGCTATGTCAAATATCACAAATTACATAGTTATTACTACCATAATTATGAAAGAATTAGCAAAAACAATTAATATGAATTATTTGCACTCATTTTACCCCCTTTTAATAATGTAAATACAATTGACAGCAAATAAGAAGATGGGAGATGGCATAGACCCAAATTTGAAAGTCATCAGTTGTCAAAAAGTGAAAAATAATTTACAACAGACTGAGAAATAGATAGAAGAAAGAAGCCAGTAAAAATCAGAAAACTCTAAATTATACATTAAAATCCTGATTTACTAGTCATTAATGCAGAACTAGGAACTGCAATTTTCTCTAATTAGGTTTAAATCAACTTCTGCAAACCTTCACAGAATTATCCAAATCCATCTAAAATATTTTAGAATATATAAGCAAAGGTTATAACATATTTCACTTCAAAACATTTCACCACACAATGCATATTTATCTTTTTCTATTAATGGATGGGAAATATATACATCTACTTTAAATTTCCCAATTGGTATTGACACCTTTAAAAGTAATCCAACACAAAATAAAAAATTACAGATCCTGAGAAGAAAGCCAATAAATTTTCCTTAGCTGAGACATGAGAATTACGCTTTTTTAAAAATTCTTTTTGAAAACACAAAGTATCAGTGATCTTTGGATGGATTAAGCTGTCAAGGTCAGAGTTTTATATGATGTTTTTTGAAATCTTTATGTCCTTTGAAAGCATTTTTTAAAATCCCATGCATAATAGCAGTTATTCAATTTTGAACCAACATGATAGTTATTTGTTAGTGACATAAAAATGAATCTTATTGGACAAGAAAATATATTATTAACTATAATTATGCATAATTGTGTTTTATGATAATTTTTAAAAGAACATGCAATAAAACGCATGCATGAGGCAGACTGAAGTCCTAATCCAAAAAGAAAAAAAAAAAAAAAAACTCAAAATGTTTCAATATTCTCAAAAGGCTCCCATCAGCTATATTGCATTTATCCAGCCCATAATCTTTTTATGTAATGTGGACTCATTTGGAGTTAGTTCTAAATGATATGGTTGTAATAAAAGTCTTGAGCACTCATACAAATTAATTTCTCTCCTCTATAATTTTAAATCTCTATGATAGCACTGACAACACTGTCCTTTTCTCTAGTTAGCTGTACATCTTTTTTTTATCTTCCCTACATGAGGAAAGAAACAGTGTCTTATTTTTCTTTAGATCTTATTCATCACCTAGAACTGGCTTGCATAATGCAACTTCAAGATGTGACCATTTTTGGGGGTAAATCCTCTCTCAGATTTCTGTGTGATGAAAATGAGCGAAGGAATTCCCTCTGAACCTCACTTTTTCATTCAAATTTGGCCTCATCTTTGGATTTTGCTTCTTATTATAAATGCTCTACAGATTGGATCTTACAAAAAGATTTTGCCCTTTCTATAAAATGATTAAAACATCTGAAATAGGAGCAGGTTTGTTTATTGGTTAAGTGAGAAAGCAGCTGGTTAGAGTCAGAGTAGTAACTTTTTAACATGAATAATACAATTAGCATGCTCCTAGGAAGTTGGAATGGACAACAGGATGACAAAATGTTCTCTTTCACTTCCTCTCACACCATTTTTTGTAATTCAATGCTATTTAAAATGAACAGAACTTCAGAGTGCTTAAATAATTCACAGATTCATTAATTATATGTTACTACTTCCTTTAACTACCTCTCATTAATTGTATGGGAATTTAGTTGTTTGCAAAACTAATATTAGAGTTTAGGAAATGAAATCATGAAAGAATTGGACAATCCACTCTTCCCGACATATATATCATGTCCTTATGCTAAAGAACCAAGTAATGCTTCCCCTAGGGGCTTTAATTTAGGTCAGTTGGATGATTTGTCCAAGAAGAGAACAGGCACTATAATACCATAAATCTAGCAGCAGTGAAGGGTTAGGAGACAAAGATAACTTCCAGAATAGAACAAGAGGAAAAAATCAAATATTCTGCCCAGATTGGCCTTTTTTTAGAAGGCCATTGCACTAGGACAGCAAAAATTGGGTATTTAGAAGATACCAACAAAAAGTCAAGGTCCATTGCTGCAGGAGAGATTTAGTGATGTTGACTCTAACTTAATTTTATCCACTTAAATAGCAACCTAAAACATACTCTAAATTATTTTGATTTAACTACCATTCCATCAATAGTTGTACCTTTAAAAAAGTCATTGTTGGTACTGGCTCATATACCATAGAATAAAGTCTTTAAAAACAATGTAATCAATTCATTTAATACCCTAAGATTAAGAAAAATTTATGACAGAAGGTAAAGATTTTGAGAGAAATACAGTATTTGTGTCAATATCCAAATACTATTAAAATAGCAGAACATAAACACACATGAGAGGATAGGCTTTGTTATCATATTACAAAGAAAATAAAATGAATAGTAAAATAAGGAAAAGTCTGCATATTGTCAGTGCCAAGGCCAGGATTAGAATCTGGCAGTCCTTTTGTATTTCTTTCTTTACCATTAAAAATCCAGTGAATTCAGTCAAAACAAGAAGATCTAATCATTGGTTTAACTTTGTGAAATGTTTTCCCAAAATGACTGGCACTTTTTAGCCACATGTTGATTTGATGTTATAGTGAAGAAGCTGAACATACACTGTTTTGTGAATAGTATAACATGATCCTTTTCTCTATAAACCACACATTAGTGCTCAATAAAGAGAATACACGTAAAGACCCTGAAACAGTGACTGTGCTGTTTCAGAATAGATTCTGGTATGCAGGCAAAACAAAAAGAGGGAACTGTTGGGGCAATAGCTCTATAAGGAGGACATTTTTACAATGCATTTTCCTGAGAGGTATGTTAATAAGCCCTTCCATTATGCACAGAATCTGAGCCAAGAGAAGAAGCACAAGGTTAATTAAAGGGAGTAAGCTCTTGTGTAGAATAAGACAAGCAGAAGGGACAGCACGATGAGGAGGGAAGAGAGAGCAGAGCAAGCAGCCTGGGACAGAAGAATTCAAAACTAGACTCTTGAGAAAAGCAGAAAACAATAAAATGAGAAGTAAGAGAAGCAAAGCAATTTCATAAAGATGTGCAGCAAGAGTGGTCCAACCTGAAAATCAGCATGCACTGTCTCTCAGGCACTGTAGGGGGAGTCGCCTTCCCTGCCTTCAAGATGCATTCACCCCAGTGTGGGAAACAGTGTGTACACCCATTGTAATTATGCACAACATGCAGAGGAACAACATCTTACAAAGGTACAATTGGAAATGCTTCACAGAAGAAGAGCATTTGAAGATGAGCACTGACAGAGGAGAAATGCTTTAATATGACAAATCAGAGAGAGAGTACTTATGATATATTCAAAAAACAGAATAGAATAATCACCATAATAATGCACTTTGTGCCAGGAACTTAATGAACATCCAGCTAAGAAACTTATGTAAGCCAAAGTGATTTATAATAAATTGACTTTACCTGAACTCCCAGCCTACTGGACCAATGGTTCTCAACTGAAGATGCATAATAGATCACTTAAAGAACATTTCAAACTCTCTATGCCCCAGCTGCATGTTAGACCAATTAAAAAGAATCTTGAAAGGTAGGACTTAGCCATTTTTTATTTTTTTAAAGCTGCCAAAGTACAGATAAGTTGAAAATTATTCTATTATGTAGAGAAAAAAGATCTAAAAAAAGAGAAAAATAAAATTAAGATCCGAATGGAGACAGTGACATAGATAGTAGAAGCCTTTCGATGCCATATTATCTGGATGAGTATTCAGTCCATTGTTTGAAAATGATCAGTTAAACTGAGAAATAATAGATAACAATAAAAATGCAACTTAAACACTTCCATTTTAAACACACAAATTTATATTCACCAACAATATCGTGATGTAGAACATCTTTTTGTTTTCTAATTTGCTTTTAACATGTAATAATTGCACATATTTAGATAAAATAGTGTGCATATCTATCTCTCTATTTGTGTATATGTGTATATATATATATATATATATGTATATTTATGGAATGTCTGAAGATAAAATTAGAGCAATTGGCATTTCCATCTCCTTATCTTTCATAAAATTTATAACAGATCATTGTGAACCATACTGACTCTATAGTGCTATAGAACACTAGAACGTACTCCTCCTCTCTGTGTCATAACCTGTCATACCACCTTCCTCAATGCCCCAATCCCCTGTCTTCCTTGCCACTAGTAGTCACTACTCTACTGTCTTCTACTGTGATATCACGTTATTATCTTCTGTCGGGAGTGGTGAAGCTGCTGCGCCCTAAAGATGGCGACTGGAGGAAGTACCTCAGTGCAGTAAACAACTCCTAATAAGGCGTTGTGGTAAGACAGCAATGTCAGCTTATGTGCAGGCTAGCTTTCCTGACCAATTGGAGCTCAGATACAAGTCAGGTCCTGATTGGCCAGAAGCAGACATATAAACCTCTGTTGTTCTGGGTTTGGGGGCCATTACCTGCATGAAGATCCTGTAATCTATACAGCATAAGCAATCCTGAGTAAAGCTTTGCGCAGAAGGAACCTGTTGTCGTGTGTTTTCTCCGCTGGACGGACGCAAGCACGCAACAATCTTCCACAAATTAGAAATAGTATGACGCATTTGTCTTTCTGTGTCTGGTTTATTTCATTTAACCTAATGACTTCCAGCTCCACCCATTTTGTCACAAACAACAAGATTTCATTCTATTTTAAGACTAAAAAAATCCCACTGTGTGTGGATGTGTGTGTATATTTATACAGAAATTAGAATAAAAATATATGCATGCATAAAATATGCATAATATAAAATATACATATATACATATTATACATATTAATGAAGTATGCATACATATGCTTAAAATAAAAATATATAATAATAAAATATATAGAAATAATATATATATAGGCACATTTTCTTTATTCATCTGTCTAGGGACACCTGGGCTGATTCCCTGTCATGGCTATTGTGAACAGGGCTACACTAGACATGGGTGTGTGGGTACCTCTTTGATATGCTGATTTCATTTTCTTTGGCTATATACCCAGAAGTGGGATAGCTCTATCATATGGTACATGTATATTTTTAATTTTTTGAACAAATATCCATACTGTTCTCTATAATAGCTATACTAATTTACATTCCCACAAACAGATTATAAGAGTTCCATTTTCTCTACATTCTTATCAGCATTTGTTCTTTTTTCCTTTATTGGTAATAATCTCTCTGACTAGGGTAAGATAATATCTCAGTATAATACTGATTTTCATTTTCCTGATAATTAGAAATGAACAGCAACTTTTCATATACATGTTGGCCATTTGTGTTTCTTCTTTTCAGATCATTTTACCATTGTTAGATTTTTTTTGTTGATAATTTAAGTTCCTTATATATATTCTAGATATTAATCCTTTGTCAGATTAATAGTTTGTAAATATTTTCTCATTCTGTAAATTGTTTCTTCTCCGTCGTTTCCTTAGCTGTGCAAAGCTTCTTAGTTTGATATAATTTGTTACCTCTGCTTTTACAGTTATCCAAAAAAATCATTGCCTGATGTCTTGAAGTATTTCCCCTAAGTTTTCTTCTTGCAGTTTCATGTGCTACATTTAGTTCTTTGGCCCCTTTATCAAGAATGACTTGTCTGAAAGTGCACACATTTACTTCTGGGATCTCACTTCTGTTTCATTATTGGTCAATGTGTTCATTTTAATGCCAGAACCATGCTGCTTTGATTACTACAGCCTGTAGTATGTCTTGAGACAAAGTATTACAATGGCTCTATTATATTCTTTTAGCTCAGTTTGCTTTTGCTGTTCAAAGTCTTTTATGTTTTCATATGAATTTTAGGATTGTTTTTCTGTTGCTTACATATGAATTTGAGGATTGTTGTTTCTATGAGGAATATCACTTGTATTTTGATGCAGGTTGATAAATCTGTAAATAGCTTCTGGTAACATGTACATTTTAACAATATTAATTTTTTTCAATCCATGACACTGGGAGATTTTTTCCATTTTTTTTTTTGTGTGTGTGTGTCTTCAGTTTTGCTCATCAGTGTTTTGTAATTTTCATTATAAAAGTCATTCAGGTACTTGGTTCAATTGATTCCTAGATAGTTAACTTTTCTGTAGCTATTGTGAATGAGATTGCTTTCATGATTTCTTTCTCAGCAAATTCCCTATAATGCTACTGATTTTTGTATATTGATTTTTTTTTGTTCTGCAACTTTATTGAATTGGTATATCTTCTGATGTACTCTTGAGGTTTTTCTATATATAAAATCAGATCATTTGCAAACAGGGGTAATTTAACTTCTCTTCTTCCTACTTGTATGCCTTTTATTTCTGTTGTTTGATTGTTCTGGCCAAGACTTCTAGTATTATGCTTTTTTAATAAGATCAGTGAGAGTAGAAATCCTTGTCATATTCTAGATCTTAGAAGATACTCTTCCAGCTTTCCCCGATTCCATATGATGTAGGCTATAGGTATGTCACATATAACCTTCATCAGGTTAAGGTCTTTAATTTGTTCAGACTTTTCATGTCAAAATATATTGAATTTTATCAAATGGATTTTCTGTATCTATTGAGATGATTTTTGTCCTTCATTCTGTTCATGTGATGTATTACATTTATTTATTTTTGTATATTGAAGGATCTTTGTATCTCTGGGATAAATCCCACTTGATCATAGTAATGATCTTTTCGATATCCTGTTAGATTCAATTTGCTAGAATTTTTTTTTCATCTGCACTCATAACGGATATTGGTCTATAGTTTTTTGTTGTTGTTGTTTTTGTGTCCTTACCTAGTTTGGATATCAAGATAATGTTGGCCTTATAAACTATGTTTGGAAGAGCCCCCCTCCCCAACCCCTTTTTGGAATAATGGTATTAGTTCTTTAAAAGTTTGGTAGAATCCGTAAAAAAAAAAAAAAGCAATGTGGTTCTAGGGTTTTCTTTGTTGGGATTTTTTTTTTTTAAATTACTGATTCAATCTTGTTACTTGTTTTCATCTGTTCAAGTTTCCTGTCTCATAGTCTGATTTTGGTTGGTTATATAAAAATATTTTAATATGAAATCTTTAAATGTCTTTCTTTCTGTTTGTTTTGCAGTACTGTGGATTGAACCCGTGGGGCATTCTCCCTCTGAGCTATACCCCTAGTCCTATTTTTTATTCTTAATTAAGAAACAGGGTCTCACTAAGTTGCAAAGGGCCTCACTAAGTAGCTGAGGTGAGGCTGGCCACAAACCAGTGATTCTTCTGCCTCAGCCTCCCAAGAACTGGGATTACAAGTGTGCACCACCACTCTTGCATTGCTTTAAATATTTAAATAAAACATTTGCTGCATAAAATTTGCAGCATAAGTTTTTTGTTGTTGTTTTATATTTATTTGTAAGGGGGAGTAAGGTAGATACTAGCCCAACAATATGAAAAGTCTTTGTTGTCTTCCACACTATTTTATAGCTTCTTACTCAATTTAAATGTACTGTTTTAGTAATTTGAGTTTATCAACTCTTCTCAAATAGTTCAAAACACCCAATGCAATCCCTATGAAAATCCCAGTGCCCTTTTTTAGGAAAAAGAAAAAATATATATATTTTTACAAAGGATCCAAAAACATACACTGAAGAAAAGACAGCCTTTTAAACAAATGATTTGGAAAAACTGAATATCTATATAAAGAATGAAATTAAACCCTTATCTCTTGCCCTGCACAAAATTCAACTCAAGTCAACTCAAGATAGATAAAAGACATAGAAGTTATACTAGAAACTTTGCAACTATTATAAGAAAACACAGGACCAACTCTGCAACATATAGGGACAAGTAGAAACTTCCTTAATAAGACTCCAAAAACTCAGGAAATAAAACCGAGAATCAATAAATGGAGTGCCATAAAATTAAAAAACTTCTGTGCAGCAAAGCAAACAATAAAGAGCCTGAAAAGAGAGCATACATAATAGGAGAAAATCGTCACCAGTTACTCTGCTAATAGAGGACCAGTATCTAGAATATATAAAGAATTAAAAAATACTAACACTAAAAAAAAAATAAAGAAAAAAGAAAAAAAATAGGTCCATCAAAACATGGACAATTTAATTGAATAGACACTTCCCAAAAGAAATGCAAATGGCCAACAAAGCCAATCAGAGAAATGCAAATCACAACTACATTCAGATTCCATCTAACTCCAGTTAAATTGGCAATCACCAAGAATACAAGCAATAATAAATGTTAGTGAGGATGTGGGGAAATAGGATTTTTTATACACTGTTGGTGGATTGTAAATTAGTACAGCAACTATGAAGATCAGTATGGAGGTTCCTCAAAAGACCAGGAATAGAAACACCATATGACCCCGGTATACGACTCCTCAGTATTTTTCCAACTATGGCTATTGATTTCTAGTTTAATTGCATTGTGGTCAGAGTATATTCTTTGTAACTTCAGTTCCTTGAAACTTATTGAGAGGAGCTTTATGATCCAATATAAAATCAACATTTTCAAGTATTTCATAGGTACCAAAAGGTGTATGTAAACTACATTTTGGGGGCCATAATGGTCTATATATGTCCATTAGGTTTGGATTGCTAATTACATTCCTGTTCTGTATCCTTAATTATTTTTGTATGTTCCTTTTCTGGCATTTCTGACTATAGATTTGTCTGTTGCTCCTTGTACTTCTGTCTATCTTGTTTCACATAGTTTGAGGCTATATTACTAGGCATATACAAATTTACATTGCTGAGTCTTCTCTATGACTTGAAATTTTATCATTATAACACTAGCAATGCTTTTTGCCTTAATGTCTAGTTTAATATTATTCAGGGGTAGTTTTCATTTACATGGTTTATATTTTCTTGTTCTTTCATATTTATCCTATCTGTAGTACTATATTTTGGATTAATATATTTTAAATGGAGCTGAGTTTCATTAATACTGCCTTCAAACCTAACTGTGCAAGAATGAATTTAATTTTTATTAAAAAAATAGAAAAGTTTCTAACTTATTTTTTAGATTTATTTGTTTAAGAAACTATGGCAGTGCAAAATTCTGATATCTACTTACACATTGGCCACATTTACTAGCATTTTATTTTCAATGCTTTAATTAATCACAGGAAAATGTATAGGATTATTTTTAGATATTAACATGTTTATCAAAGTATTTACAACTAGCAATACTTTATCTCTTCTTTAAAAATTACATTGAAAAATATAAAAGATATCCCATATTATACTAATATCTTTTTTTTTCTAATATTCAGAGTGAAGTTGTCAGTTTAACATAAAGCATATCTAATTTTGGGGTATTTCATTTTGCTCTAAGTTCCTTGTATGTAGCTGCTAAATATTTCATTTCTTGGTCACACAAAATTACTCAGAATATATCAGCATTGGCCACTGTAATAAGTAAAACAAACAGTGTCAACCAGCACACATTTAGTTCACAATTAATAATTTATTATAATAAATAAGACACCTGTTTGTTCTTTGCTTAATGAAATTGTGCCTTTTTAATAGACAGATTCAGTATTTATTGGACCACCCCTCCCATATCCCTTTCCAATTTTTTACACCAAATAACTCTAAGGATATTAATACTGTTCTTTTAATTCTAATCACATCTTTTCCTATAATTATTTTCTGGCACGTATTTCTTGTTGCTCTATAATAATTCCCTATGATAAACACGTAAGTCTAGCACTTAGGATATTCTTGCCTGGCTGCATAACAATTGTGATCAACTTCCATCATTAAAGAGTATTGGCCCACAGAGAATTGCTATTCATCTCTTTTGCTGGTTATTTTAAATGAGTTTTGTTATTCATTAATTCCATATTGTCATTTAATTATTAAACTAAGTCTTCCTATCCATTTCTGCACACCTTCCCTAGGTATCCAACTAAGGGAGTATTCTTTCTCTCAAGGCCTTCACACTCTAATTAAAACCAATATTAAAATAAGAACAAAAAGGACAAAGGTTGGTCACAAAGAAATGTGTGACCAACTACAAATTAAAAAGATAAAATTATAAACCCACTGCTATCTCAATAATGAAATCAAAAGAAGTAGTTAGTATTAATCAGTAAGATTATGTATTAAACAATAAATTGCAATTTATTTTAATATAACTCATGTTAGAATGTTAGAAAGCCTCTCTACTTTTCACAAATGAGGGAAATTTTACTCTGGTCTATGAATATACAGAACTTTCTATGGATCTCTAATATGGCCCTCAGCACATTATGTTGTAACCTACTGTCCTTTGCTAACTGTAAACTTATTGAGAAAGGCTGTATTATTGTGTTCATATGTCATTATATCAATATGCATCTTGAAGATAAGGTGCTCAATGAATAAAAAACAAGTGCTTTAGAAACATATGATCCAGTAATCCCACTGCTGTGTATATATCCAAAAGCAATGAAACCCAGTACCTCAAATAGACATCTACACTCCCATGTTTGTTGCAGCATTATTAACAGCCAAGCAAGAGGGCAACTTAATGTCTTTCAACAGATGAATGGAAAAAGAAAATGTGATTATGCATAGTCACACACACACAATGAAACATTATCCAGCCTATAAAATGATGGAAATACTGTCATTGAAATAGCATGAATGAACCTGGAGAACATTATGTTAAGTGAAATAAGCCAGACACAGGAAGAGAAATAATACAAGAGTATTTAAGATTTTTTTTTTTAAGTTGAATTCAGAAACAGAAAAGTAGTTGCCAAGGGCTGTGGTCAGGAGGAGAGAGCAAAATGGGAGAATCATGGTCAAGGATACAAACTCTCAGTTATAACATGAGTAAGCTGTTGAGATCTATTGCATAGCAGTAACGATAGCTAATAATAGAGTCTACCACTTGAAATCTGCTAAGATGGCAGATCTTCTTAAATGTGAAAGAACCAATTCAAAGTATTCAACAGACTTTATTATCACTTCTTTAATACTAAAACACAAAATATGCAGTATATGGAGGTACATGCCTGTAATTCTTATTCTTAAGAGGCTGAGAGAGGAAGACCACAGATTTGAGGCTGTGGTAATTTAGTGAGACACCATTTTAAAATTAAAAAATAAAAAGGATTGGAGTTATAGCTCTGAGGTAGAACATCTATGGATTCAATCCCCAGTCTCAAACACACACACACACACACACACACGGAACCAAACACGAATAATTTAGGGTTGACATTTTTATCATCACTAAGACCTATAATGTGGTTTAAAAGGGAATCAAAGAGAAGACTAAGCGCTGAGAAATGCTTTGTTTCCATGGGACCATAATTAAATAGAACACACTTTTCTCACTGAATAGGATTGGAAACAGCCAGGCAGCTTTGGCAGCTTTGGCTTATAGAAACCAAATTTTTCAAACTTGGACAGTGTGAAAGCACTGAGGAGATCTATCCATTTACCAAATTAAAAGTCAGAATATAAGATCAACTTTCCAATTAAGTATTCAAGCTATAAAATGAAATGCCAAAGAGGGAATATTAAAATCAAGCAAAGTGAGAGGAAGAGAACAAAACAACAATTAAATTTAATATTACTCCACTTTCTGGGAATTATATTATAGTAAATTTTCACATACTCATAAATAACTTAGAGACAATAAAAGGCAAATTGGTTCTGATACAGAGATCTTGGCATTAAATTAATATTACTTATGCCACATCAACCTTGCATGATGAAATAAGTCCGTTCAACAAGAAGATGACTCCAGAAGGACTTAGCTGATACTTTGCTACTATGAACAAGGATTTGAATCAAAGATTGGCAGGTAATGGCGTAACAGAACTCTGGAAGCTGCCTATTCTTTCAGTTGAGTCTCTGCAAACAGGTTTAGCTAAAGGCAAACTGCAAAAGAAATTTCTCTGGGGAATTTTGCATGGCAGGAGCTACTGCAAAGATGAGAACATAAATAATGCATTATCAGCTCTTTTAAAAATTATTTATTATACACATTCAGTATTCTTCAATGTTATCATGATTTCCCTATTTCTTCACCCTTTTTGTGAAGTATACTTATGTATAGAAGAAAGAATGTAAAATACCCTATTATTTTTTCTGATTCAATTTAATATACTTTTTGCCATTTTTCTTTCCTTCTGGCTTTTTCAGCCTGGGCATGTGTAGCACACATCAAAAAGTACTGCAGTGCAAGTGTCAGATGACACATCTTCTTGCTCATACATGTTATTTCTTTCAGTATTTCCATCTCTCATAGAAGAAAATATTTTTTGTCACCTCCTCAGAAGAGAAAGGAATATAAACTTTATGTCACTTGAAGATTATTATATATATTTCCAAGATGCCATTATGTTTAGCTAACACAAATAATGAAGTGAAGCCCCAATCAGAGCAGTAAATGAGAGGGGTCTAATGAGAGCACACTTAAAGCCGCTCACACTGTGACCTGAAAGAGGATAGGTGCCATCCTTCGGAATGCAACTGCAGAGAAGGGTAACACCAGAGAAGAGAAATGGCCAATGTGCAGTAGCACTATTTTGCATATGTAAAGCTTGTCACTCAGTAAGTGTATTAGAGTCAGAAATGGTAAAAGAGCATCACTACAAAGAGGGGAAGAAAGTATGTGAACCATTAAAAAAATGAGAAATTACAGAGAGTACATATGCCAAGACAGGTGTGTATGTGTGTTTATGTGTGTATGTGTTAGAGTATATAAAGAGAACACATATACCACATTGTGCAATGTGCAGTCCAAGAAAATCCTCTCTTGCAAAAGAGGTCATCTATCACCTTGAACTTCGTCAAGATGCATGATTACGTTATACCAATAAAAAAAAATAAAACAGGTCAGTGCCATTCTTCAAAAGGAAAGAAAGCCACACAGCAGAGATTATGTTTTCCTTTTACATTTTTCAAAAAGAAAATAGAGTTAATGTGTACTAAGAAAGGTCAAATTAAAAGGGGAGGTATTTTTTTTTATGGACTCTACAGAAAATGGTGTCCAGAGAAGCCCATAAGTACCTAGCAGAGTCACAGATAAGAAGGAAAAAATTTTAAAACGTGCATATTAGGACAAATTTTAACACTTTTATAAGAAGGAAGCTATTTTAGTTATATCCTACTACATTAATGTTAGAGGATTCAATGGTGGGAAACAAGAAGTTGAATGGACTTGTATGCTTTCATGTGATTATATTACATAACACAAGCAAAACCAAACAATTCTGAAAATCAGTTTATTCTATTAAGAGGTGTGGATTACCAAGGCTAACCTGCATTGAAAGAAGCTAGAGTAATCAGCAACTAGCACTACCAGAAAATTCACTGGATTCAAGTCACCATTACTCATTGCTTACTCAGGCTCTACTCTCCTGTAATAGCCAAAAACAAGAGGGCTGACCAAATCTTTCAGGCCAGCCTACTTCTAACATGTTCTATATACCCCAACTTGAGTATACCACACACATCCAGAGAGATAACACTTGATAGCAAGCATTAAAACATTTTAAATGCAGAAATGAAGATGACAGGTTACAAATGCAACTAAGACAACTTCATTAGAATTCTGCATTTCTATAAGTTACTTAATATCAAAAGATAATTATAACAATTACAAGAGAACAGGCAAGATATGGGAAGGCATTTGGGTTCTCCTTTAAACTGTACTGACAGGTAAAAATAAGAATCAGGATTTGACAACAGCCTTTCAGCCTGAAAGTTAGAGAGCAGAACAAAGCTCCTATAAAAGCCTCATGGAGAAGATTAAATTACTACAGAATTTCATAAAGAATTCATTGAATGCTTAAGCAGGTTTCTTTGTAGGTCATAGAGGACCAATCTGAAAATTGGGGTCATTAAGAGATGAGAGACAGGGTAATAGGAGGTAAAATATAATTAAAGAGTAAGTGAAAGGGGACAGAAAAATAGCAGACATATTAATAAATATTGTTTGGGTTTGAGAGAAGTCATTTTTTTTTCTCTAAGGACATTCAGAGACCAATTTAGATTTTTTCCATTCAATTTATATTATTCTGTTTTAGATTGTGATCCTGATGGCCTCATGGGAGGGTCTCAGGTGCTACATGTATCTAAGCCCATGGATAACTAAATTTCACATCTATTTCACTAAAAATGTGAAGCATACTGTATCTTCCTTTTAAAAAGTCATTATAATTAGCTATTTAGCAATATAATTTATGCACATATTTCATTTCAACTTCATTTGAAAGAACAAATCTATAAAAGATGAAAGTAGGAAAAATAATAAGACAAAATATCTACATGTAGGGATAGTCATAATAATATTTCGTATTTTTCCTGTATTTACTTTTGACTCTATAATTCTAAAACTATTTATATTATAAAATATTAGTACAAATTTTAAGTAAATCTTCCTTAATACTCTGGAAGTTCACCAAAAATTTGAAATATGTAAACTTACAATTTTGGTACAAAACTACAAAAATAAATTTTTCTGAGTTTTAGTCATACATCAGTTAAGCCTTCACTTGGAACTTTTTTGCAAAAAGGTTATATCACCATTCTGCTTTCCATACATTTCTATAAGATACCAACTGCTACAGAATTGTCTTAAATTATAAAAATTTAGCATAGGAGTGACTACAGTTAGAAAATAATTTAAAAAGGCTAGGCAATCAGTTTTATCAACATAACTAGCACGTCATGCCTAGTTCTTTCCATACCCACAAAGTTCTCTCATACACATTATATAAAATAACCACCTAGTATTTACTATCAAAATCCTAGTATTTTTAGCCAGGTGTGATAGCATGTGACTGTAATACTAGTACTTGGGAGGTTGAGACAGGAGGCTCACAGGTTTGAAGCTAGCCTCAGCAACTTAGCAAAGCTCTCTGCAACTTAGTGAGACCCTGTTTAAAAATAAGGAATAAAAAATAGGTCTGGGGATATAACTTGGAGGTAGAATGTCCCTGGATTCAACCCCTAGTACCACACAATAAAATAAAATAGGGAAGCCGGGCATGGTGGCGCACGCTTGTAATCCCAGCATTCGGGAGGCTGAGACCAGAGGATCCGGGCTCGTGACCAGCCTCAGCTACCTAGTGAGGTACTCCGCAACTTAGTGAGACCCTATTTCAAAATAAAGAATAAAAAAAAACTAGGGCTGGGGGTATAGCTTGGAGGTAGAATGCCTCTGAGTTCAATCCCCAGTACCGCAAAAAATAAATAAATAAATAAAAAAAATAGGGAGGGCAGTATAGTTTAGAGGTAGGATGCCCCTGGATCTAATCCCCAGTCTCTCTCTCTCTCTCTCTCTCTCTCTCTCTCTCTCTCTCTCTCTCTCTCTCTCTCTCTCTCTCTCTCTCACACACACACACACACACACACACACACAAACACACACACACACACACATACCATTTACCATTTAGTAGGGGCTTATTTTATTCCAGCAGTATGGTTGACCTACAGTGTCTCATTTAAGTCTGCAACAAATAAACTTATAAATAAATAAGTAAAACAATGAAACCAAGGTGAGCTTAAGTGATTGGCTAAGTTCCACAGTGCTCAAGACTGGACCCAATCCGGATCTAGTGCGGTCAGTCACCAGCTCACTACAGCTTTTGCTTCCCAACAAATGTGACAACATTTTTGGGAGGCCAATCAAATTTGGTCCTGAAAATCCTGAAAAATGCTGCAGGACTCAGGCCTAAATATATGTGTTCACTAACTTCCTGCCTTCACACCGCATCCTTTTTTTTTTTTGAAAATCGTCTTTTCCTCTAGGTACAGCATCATAATTCTGACATTTCTGTCAACTGAAAACATTGGCAAGTTGACTCCTCCTTCAAACTACATTCAGTCAAATGCCAAGTTAATTGCCAGAGCAACCCCCCACTCAGTACCTCTGCTATGTTTAAGTCCACTGAGAACAGGCTAGGAATAAAAGGTCTTTATCTCCACTTTTTTCCAACATCATCCCCCACGACACCTCTCAGACTCCTCGACCTTGTGGTCCTGAACTTCTTACAGCTCATCACACCCAGGGTCAAGCACAGGACTGACCCAGAGCTTTTGCACTTCCTGTTCCCCTAATAGACACATGACTGGTCTCCATTCAAATGTTTCCTCCATACCTTTATCCTGATTGTCTTCCTTCATGGTACTTTGAACTTCAGATCCTTAAAATTCATCTAGTGTTTACTGCTCTCTCCTCTGCAGAGAAAACTCTACTCAGGCCAGAGATATAAGAGAGTTCTATCACTTTCATTCCCTTCCCTGTCCCCTGTCCTTGGACTGCTGCC
The DNA here is from genome assembly GCA_004027655.1 of Graphiurus murinus. Taxonomy (NCBI): domain Eukaryota; kingdom Metazoa; phylum Chordata; class Mammalia; order Rodentia; family Gliridae; genus Graphiurus; species Graphiurus murinus. The sequence continues at coordinate 35,732 of PVLC010011996.1, forward strand.
TGGAACATGAAGGCAATGTGTTATATGTTGAACGAATGGATGAATTAAGAGTTAAATGAATTCTGGTTTTCCATCTACTCTCTTTTTCACCTCTCCCTTTGCCATCACCCTACTATCAGTGTGATTCAAGTTACACGAAAACCAAGCATGGAGTTGATAAAATATAAGGTATTTTTAGGGGATAGTGAGTAGGTTGGTGAAATGTGCCATGAAGGTGATGTAGGACTTGCCTTGCTTACATTACTTAACCTTTCCACAGTTTCCTCAGAGCATAATAACAATGCTTACCTTATAGGACTGTGCTAAGGGTTTAATGAAGTAATGTATGAGATGTGTATATAAAATTGATGATACAAGGACGGGTACACACAAAGCACTCAGTAAATAAAAGCCAGCTACTGTTGTAGAGGCTGGCTTGTTGTCAGCTTTCCATCCCTGGACTTTAGGACTTCAAATGTCATGGTGAGGAGTCTGTACCTAACCTATTCCTAATAAATATTTTTGCTAGATTGAGTTCTAATGAATAAAAATTTCTCATGCATAAATTTTGGTTTCATGCTATCCCTCTAATGTGGATTTTCTAGGACACACTTCCCTACTTCAAAATGCCAGCCATCTAAAGTTGCAAATAATTACGGAAATTAGTTCACTCTCAGGAGGGGTGGCGTTTTTATACTTCAGACCATATGCAAAGGTAACTCCAAATGTACTTAAACATTAAGATGATACAGGAGAAAAATTAGAAGACTACCTGGAGAGCAAGTTAGAGAAGGTTATTTTAAGAATTCATAAAAGAATCAGATAAGTATTTTTATTCTTGCAATTCAACAGCAAAAAATTAAACTTTAGATATCCCATGTTAGTGAAAAAGTAAGTAACATAGTTGGTATAGCTGGATACAACTTGATAGTTTGTGGCAAAAACTATTAAAATCATGTGTAGTCTTTTCTCTAGTTATTACCTCTTAAAACATTTACTATAAGGTAATAATTCTGTACTTAAAGGTGAAACACATGAAATATCAATGCTGGAACCATCTTTACCTCTCTCCTCCAGACTCCATAGTCAGATAAATGTCAAGTGTTATGTGAAAAGTAATACAAACCCACCATTTTTTCCATCAGGATTTACTATTGACAACACTATGAGGCAACAGATTAAACAAAAAGTCACATTTCTCTTTTTCTCCCTTTAAAAACCAGCCAAGGCGTAATCTATTCATCCTTATTTATTTATTTGGAACACGAACCTTTTACTGCATTGTGATTCTCCTTTTACATACCTACCCACACCTTACAAATATCTCCCTTTCACTTTCAAACTGACTGGTCCTCTGGAATTCTCATTCTTTCTCTTCTGTAGCTTCAACCCTTTGGCATTTTGGCTTTTAATGAATCCTGGTTTTCCCACAAGAAATAATATCACTTATCCATGGAGCTCTCAAATGGTAGGGGTGTATTCTGTTACCCTGATGGATACTTTATGCATAGCACAAAATGCACATTCTCTACTCCAGAGTCAAAAGATACAGGTGGTGTCACTTTTCTTTCCATTTATTTCCTCTTTGAGATTCTTGCCACCGATTTTCCTACCATTCATACACACACACACACACACACACACACACACACACACACACACAAACACACACACACACACACACATTCTTTACACTCCCCCTTATTCATTGCTGAGGTTGAAATCTGGGTCACAGTTTCTCCATTCCAATGTCTATAATATTCTGGAGGGGTTGGAGCAATCAATGTGATTGACTTCCACAGCACCCTGGTCTTTTGTTTCCTTCACTCCTCTGACCCCAACCCCACTTCACCTGCATAGTCACACTCTGTACTTCTTACCACTCAAAACTGTTCCACCTTCCAAAGCTTTAAATCAAATATTCTACTTTCCAACCTCACTTCCTTATACTTCCAGGTTGCCTTCTCAACTACTCATACTGTATTTATTTGTCAACCTTCTTATGCTTCCTATTTAGTATGAAGTAACTTTCTCTTTGTTGATGAACTCTCAACCATCCTTACCTTCTCTAATCCACTTAAAAATCTTTAAGTCTCTACATTTCATTGGTTTTGGCTAATGCCATAAACTTCTTTACCCAGAAAGCAAAATTCGACCCACGAATGAATCAATTTACTTTCCTCATTCCTACATCTAGGTTGACACAAACTGAGGGGGGAATTGTGTAATCAGCTGGATGACCAGCACAGATTCTGGTTGGCAACTTTAACTGGATCCTCAAATATTTGACCAGATTTCTTAGGCAGCTTCCAATCCAACTCTACTCTAGTTCTTACTCCACAGAGAAAACAAAAGCTATCAAGACTCCTTCAAATGCTTTTCCATCAAATCTATATACCTTTGCATTTACACACATTTCCTAACATCCTATTTCTACATAAAAGGTGTCTCTCCTTCTGGTAAAGGTCTAACCCTTTGATCATGGTCTGAATTGTATCCTTTCTGTTTAGTTTACACCATCAATTGAATCCTCCCGTTTTATTCTCAGCTGCTTGCTCTATCCAGTGCTAATGGACACATGCCATCGATATTTAAATATTGCCATTTTCCATTCCTTCCATTAAAAAGAAATCCATGAGCCGGGCGTGGTGGCGCACACTTGTAATCCCAGCATTCGGGAGGCTGAGACCGGAGGATCCGGGTTCGTGGCCAGCCTCAGCTACCTAGTGAGGCACTCCTCAACTTAGTGAGACTCGGTTTCAAAATAAAGAATAAAAAAATAGGGCTGGGGGTATAGCTCGGAGGTAGAATGCCCCTGAGTTCAATCCCCAGTACCGCAAAAAAAAAAAAAAAAATCCATGAATTCCACATGTGCTACCAATAACTGCTCCATCTTTCTTCCCATTTGCACTCAAATTTACTGCAAAAAGTATCACCACTTCTCCCACCCATTCAGAGCCCACTCGAATCTGGTTCCTTTCTGGTCCACCAAAAGTGTTCTCATGTTGGGTGTGGTGGTGTACACCCGTAATCCCAGAACTTGGGAGGCTGAGACAGGAGCATCATAGGTTCAAGGGCAGCCTCAGCAAGTAGTGAGACTCTCATCAACATAGCAAGACCCTATTTCAAAAAATGAAATGATAATATAAAATAGGGCTGGGGTGTAGCTCTGAGATAAAATGTCCCTGGGTTCAATGCTCAGTATCTCTCTCTCACACACACAAACACAAAAGTGTTCTCATTCATAGTCTCAATTTGATGAAAAGTTTTGGTTAGCATTATTTCAGTCCTTTAAGCAACTTTTGTTACCATGTATCACTTTCTCCTTCCTAAAATATGCTTCCCTTAACTTTATGATACAATAACTCTGATTTTCCATGTAATTTTCAGGCAACTCTTCCTCACTCTATTTTACAGATTAATCTACCTCTTATACATTATAAAAGTTGGAGGCTTCAAAGATTGGTTCTTGTCCTTTCTCTCATTCTGTCTTCTCCCTTAGTGACTCTATTCCCATGGCTTCATCTATCATCTGTATAGAGATGTGTCCCATATGTGTAACTCCAGCTTAGGCCTTTCTTCTAAACTTCAGATTTACATATCAGACTTCAATATTTTCTTTTAAGTGTCCACTGACATCTCAAATTCAGTATGACCAAAACTGATCTCAAAACCTGTTTCTCTATTTCAGTAAAGAACATAACAATGCATCCACTCTGCACAAAACTGATCTCAAAACCTGCTTCTCTACTTCAGTAAAGAACATAATCATGCATCCACTGCACAAGCCTGACAAAGGAATGTCTTCTATGCTGCCCCAACTCCTGACATCAAATCACCATAAGAAACCTATTCTGCTTCTTAGATATACAGACCCATAGACTTCTCTCCAATTCTACAGGCATGTCCTACCCTAAACCAAACCTCTCTTGATGAGACTAGTATTAACGTACCATATTTCCTCCTTTTTCCCCCAAACCATTACCCACAGTGCTATAGCATCATTGGTCCAAAATATCCTAATCACATTGTGCTAATGTTTAAAACCTTTCAAATGTTTCCTAATACTTAATAGAAAAATATCAAGGTCTTTCCAATGACTTAAAAGGCCTGCAGTATCTGGTTACTACTTCTTTCTCCACCCTCATCCCAAAATATCCTACTTAGGTTCCCAAACATTCACTCTGCTCAGTTCACATGGAAAGAAACAATATGTCACATATCAAATTAGAAAATATTCCTTATTTAATGATGATAACACCTTGTGCTGGCATTGGTGTAGAGAGAAACACTTTCATATGTTGCTAATGTATAAATTGTTAAACTCATAAAAATAATTTGGTAACATGTGCCAAAATTTTACAAATTTTGTAGCATATTTAATATGTAATTATCCTTTTATTCATTATTATATTAAGTCTAATGTAATAACTATGGCAGTTTACTATTTCTTTTACAATAGCAAGAACTGTAAATAAATGAAGATTAGTCTTTGTTTACCTAGTGAAACATTTTGTCTTTCATCTGGGAAAAAGGTCTCTTTACATACAGGATATATATTCTCAAACTTGTTAATGCATATATGAAAACTCATTGTGTTTAGCACAATCTAACGAGACTGTCCTAGATAAATGTTTTTAGTAGTTCCTAGTATGTTATCTGTGATAGCTGGATCATTTGGGATTTATTTTTATCCTCAAAGTATTTAAAATCAGGAAATTGACTTCAACTTGCCCTGAGTGAAAACTTGCAGCATTCTTGATAACATATTTTTTTTTCCGGTGCTGGGGATTTAACTCAGGGGCATTCTACTTCCAAGCTTACCCCCAGCCCTATTTTTTATTCTTTATTTTGAAACAGGGTCCCCCTAAGTTGCGGAGTGACTCACTAGGTAGCTGAGGCTGGCTGCGAACCCGGATCCTCCGGTCTCAGCCTCCCAAATGCTAGGATTACAAGCGTGCGCCACCATGCCCGGCTAAATAAATAATTTAAAAGTGACAGTTTTTCTATTATTTTCAGGATGCATGCTTTTAAAAATGCTATTAACTTTGTCAGTTGCTGCCACTCATAACCCCTACTCTGTTTTTTTTTAAATCCCCTCTTTAAAGTATAGAAAGGATAAGCTTGATACAATAGAGAAAAGTACAATGTTATTCTTTTTGCAAAAGACACACGATTACAATCAGTAATCTAAGCATAATGTCAGTATGTTCAGATCATACAGAGTAAATAAAAATCTTTGGAAAATAGGTAAAAATATGGAAGTTTTATTCAGTAAACAATTCAATAAGCATTTGCTGAGCATCTGCTATGTATAAGATGCTGTGTCAAGTAAATAGAGACACAGAAGTAAGTGACAAATGGACTGTCTAGTGTAAAACACAATAACCCAATTTATCCAATATAACCTCAATTCAGTTTTCAATATAAAGCTGGGTTAGAATTTCCTCAGAGGCCTCACTTCTTACCTGCCATTCACTGTTATTTCCACCTTGAAATTGAATCTGAGGAGTTAACCACTCCTGACCCCTGCATTTCTGGGATAGTATTACTTAAAGGCACTAAACATTTCTATTCTGGTTCTCTGTGAAACACTGTTCAAAAAGTAGAACCAATATACAATGGCTGACATCAGACATGGCAATTGGCCACTAGTTCCACCAAGAACTTGAGAAGGAAGCCTGCACCAATGCTGAAAGAGTGCCAGAATAGATAAATAAAGACAATGAAGTTAAAAAAGCCCACCATAAGTGATATCCTGCCACTCTTGGCTATGACTACCAACACTGAAAGCCGCTGCCAGACACATCTCTCCTGCTTCATCCTCAGATCACTTTGGCTTTCCTCTATCCGTGGGTGGGCCACCTAGGCTGTAGAATATTATAAAAATGGCTATAAATTTCCCCTCCCTATTTCTATGTCCCTTTCTATGTGACTTTATAGGTCCTTATTACCTGATTTGGCCAATAGAATATGGTAGGTGTACCAATGCCCAAGTTCCTAACCTAGGACTCAAGGAGCTTTACAAGTTTTGACTTTCCTAAAAATCTTCAACCATCATATGAACAAGACTAAGTTAATCTGCTAGTTGAAAAAATACATGTAAAGAGGTACCAGTCATCTCATTCTCAAAGAATCAGGCCATCACAGACCAACCAGCTGAACTGACCCACCAGCTTGCTTCATAAGCAAGCTGAGTCAAGATTAGACAAACCAGATCCAGGCCCAAAACAAAAATCCCCACTGCACCTATTTAAAATTTCCAATCTGCCAGACAAATTCTAGGACATTAATGTGAGGATGTTTTGCTACAGGACAAAAGTCACCTGATAAAGTTTCAAATCCTACATCTTATGCATCCTCTATAATTGTATTAATCAGCTTTGCATCATGGTGACCAAAATACCTGAAAAGAACAACTTAGAGGAAAAAAGGTTTTTTGGCTCATAGTTTCAGAGGCTCATTCCATGACTGGCTAGCTCCAAGGCAGAAATACTGCCATGGCAGGGTATAGCTAAGAAATGCTGCTAAGATCAAGGCAGCCTGAAAACAGAGAGAAAAAGACAGAAAGAGAGAAGAATGGACCAGGGACAGGTGTAGCCCCAAGGCCACACCTCCAGTGACCCAGACACGCCCTTCCTGATTATAGTCACCACCCAGTAAATCCATTCAAATTGTTAATACATCAAATGGATTTATCCACTGATGAAGTTAAAACCCTCATGGTTCAATTATTTCACCTTTGAAAATTGCTGCAATACCAACATATGAGTTTTTCTGGGGAAATGCCATCTCTAAACCACAGCAATAATCTAACTCCTTGTTAAGTGTACTCTTCACCTGTAGAATCAATATCATAAGTGAGAAATAGGTTACTAGGGAATAGAAATCCTAGAATCAGATTAAAATACACTAAGTATATAAATAAATATTATCAGATAAAAATGGCATGTTGATTATTAAACAAAAAGATTATTTAACAAATAATACTGGAATTGTTGGTTAACTTGTTTGTCTAAAAAAATAACTAGAATTATTATCTAAGATACACATAAATACACATATACATTTGAGTATCCCAGATTGTTCAAATTTAAAATGAAAAAAGAATATTTCAGAGGTACTAAGGTCAATAATTTTCTTGTTAAGTATGGCACCACTGAACATAGAATTATTCGGAAAACACAAAAATTTATTTTCATGAATTTTTATATCTTCTTGTTGAAAAACACTAAATAGAAGATACAACATTATAAAGGGATGTTTTCTACACATACATTAGGTGAATTTTATTTTTAAAAACAACTCTTGTGAATCAATAAGCAAAAATACAAAGAAATTAATTTTAAGCAGACAATGGGAATGAAAAATTAATTCAAGAAACAAATACCAATTGCTATTACAAAAATAAAAAGGAATTCAACCATACAGATTTTAATCTCCACTGTAGACCTTTGTTCCAGACTCATGTTTCCAACAGCTTGTCCTACATTTCCACCCCAACAGCCAATAACACCTCTCCTACAGAATATGTCTAAATTCAACTCTTGACCTTAGCCACACTCCCAAATCTAGCTAAATGAGGAGCCTTTCCCATCTCCATTTCATGGGATAGCAACTCTGTCCTACTTCCTTGATCTCCAAACTATGGACTCACCACTGACTTTATTTGTAGCTGCACCTAACGATCAGAAAACCCAGTTATTTCTACCACCAAAATATATCCAGAATCTAAGCACTTTGCACAGCTCCCAATTAATGAAGCTACCATCATCTTTTTCTGGATAACTGAAAAATATACCTGCTTCACTTAAAGCATGTAAAGTGCATCCTACCATCCTTAGAATAAAAACAAATTCCTGAATCCAACCCCTGCCTTCTTTCCAGCTGAATCTCATCATATGACTCTGCACCTCCCTTCACAACATGCCCCCTCTCTGCACAGAAGCTTTACATTTCCAGTTCTCTTGGCCTGCATTTCTTCCTTCCCCTTTTCAGTAGTTTAATGTCATGTGTTCATCACATCTCAACTCCAACATCATTTTCTCAGAGGTACCTTCCCCAATGTCCCCACTAGTTGAATTTCTTATTACAGGTACATTACCAAGATCTTAATACTGCAAAACTACATTGCATACCTGATCATTGTACGATTAATGTCTCTCTCCCTGACTTGATTATTATTAGGCCCCTGAGAACAAAAGGGAAATTTCACTTTGTTCACCACTTTATCCCTGGTGTTTAATAGAGCTTAATTCATAGCAAGTGCTTAGTAACTATTTTCAAATGAATGGAAATTATAGACAAGAAACGCAATGGTAAGACACTCGATTCCACCATTATCATCCCATACTATTATTTCTAGAATGATTCTGAGTTCTCCTGCTCCTAAATTCATTCCTTGGCATATAGAAAACTCAGCCAAGATAGTTAATGTGATTCATTCTCAAATCCCACTTCACAGTCTACTGATTGTTTTCCCTAGCATTAAGTCCCTCAGCATTTACAAACTCTGGACTGAAGGGCCATTTAATAGATTAAATAAATCAGTGAACAAGTACAATGTCTATCTTGTTCTGTACTAGCTCACTCTCTCCCTTCTTCTCATCAACAAATAAAAATGACCTTTCTGAGATTCAGGGCCTGAGAAATGCACAAGGTAGACTGCAAGCATAGATATAAATGGGAAATTTTTAATATTGCTTTTCTCTGAGATGTCCAAAACTGTGATCAGGGAAGTTATTTTTGTTGTTGTTTAAAAACATGATGAATATCCATGATATAGTGTGAAAATTTGCTACCCATTTCAGGATTTTTTTTTGTCTCTTCCTTCAAGCATAATAAATAATTACCTTCCCAAATCTAATAAGGACAACTCAAGGGGAAAAAAAAGCTCAGGGTAAATGTTTTCTTACAAATGATTCCACAATAAATTATCGAGGCCTGAAAGCAGTTTAAAAGGCTTGAATAGATTGAATAAAAATTAAGAGAATACTCAGAGCCATCTGCCAACATTTGGTTTTAGCATCATAAAGGTGCATTTGAGCAGACTCCATAAGACCTTTTAGATAATCATTTCTGAAATGACCTCAAGATTCCACATGACTTGGAGCACCAGCTGAAGAACATGATTAAAGAGTTTTTTTTTTTTTTTTTTAAGAGACAAGAGAACTTAAGCTTATGTAAATTGCATTGTCCTAAAGTTTTTCATACTGGTTTGCTTTTATTAATCTATTATAATTATAAGGTTTATGATAGAAATCTTAAAAAGTCAATGTATGTTGGGCACTAATAATTACAAGCTGGTTGAGAACAGTCTAACAATGAGACAGGACAATTCATCCTGCAGATACACCCAGCATACACTAAAATTAAATATTCTGTGTAAGAACAGCAAGCCACCAAAGGTCTGGAAAGTCAGACAGATGTTAATTGTTTCATAAATATTTAGAAAGAGATCTCATCTAGTAAAAATCCTAGAATAAGATTTTAAAAGATTTTGGAACCAAAAATGCATTCTACATGATCACTAACTGCAATATTACAGTTAATAATCCATGTAGGTCTGGGCCTTTTACTTCAACACTTTTCATTTTTATTTTTTTTAATTTTTTTTAATTTTTTATTGTAGTAATTCGTGCACTATAGCATACATCTTTGTTAAGTACAAATTGTTAACAACATATTTGCACACACTTCTCATTTGACCCCTTCCCCGATTCCCTCCCCATTCCCTCCCCCTCCCTCCCCCTAAGGTTCACTTCAGTGAGTGACCTTGATATGATTGTGTAGGTACATCATGTGCTTTAGGGTGTCCCTCTGCCCCATGCATCCACTACAAT
>PVLC010011997.1:0-45555 GCA_004027655.1 Graphiurus murinus
CCCAGCATTCGGGAGGCTGAGACCGGAGGATCCGGGTTCGCGGCCAGCCTCAGCTACCTAGTGAGGCACTCCGCAACTTAGTGAGACTCGGTTTCAAAATAAAAAATAAAAACTAGGGCTGGGGGTATAGCTCGGAGGTAGAATGCCCCTGAGTTCAATCCCCAGTACCGCAAAAAAAAAAAAAAAAAAAAAAAAGAAATTTTCTTAACTTTCCCCCGAAATCTTCTTAGTCTTTTGATCTTGAATCATTTACTTCTGAGTCAATTGTGTTTTGTTCAGTTGTTAACTAGAATAAACCAGCTAAACTGTTATTGTCAGTTTCTATGCATATAGGATAAGCAGTTCTCCAAAATCACTTTCACAGAACTCATGAAATTCTACATCTTTTACAAAATTTTTAATTTCATGTAGCAAGCATTTTCCACTGTCAGATTTTTACAACTCTTGTCAAGAACCTGATAGACTGGTTCCATTACGTAGTGGATACAATGGACAGAAATGGAAGTCAGCCTCAGGTAGGAAGGAAAGATTGAGTGGAATGTAATTTTTTAAGTCATCATTCTATAATAAATTGATTCATGTCAGTTCAGCTTGCTATGTGGTAGGTCAGTGGTAGGTCAGAAAATAGACATCCAGGTAACATTGGCCCCTTTTATGCCATCCAGCCTTCTGGAACAATATCTAGTGTATGCAGTCTTGTTTGTTATTTGTATTTTTTTTTTTTTTTTTTTTTTTTTGCGGTACTGGGGATTGAACTCAGGGGCATTCTACCTCCGAGCTACACCCCCAGCCCTATTTTTTTATTCTTTATTTTGAAACCGAGTCTCACTAAGTTGCGGAGTGCCTCCCTAGGTAGCTGAGGCTGGCCGCGAACCCGGATCCTCCGGTCTCAGCCTCCCGAATGCTGGGATTACAAGCGTGCGCGCGGCCTTGTTTGTTATTTGTGTTTGAATATTTTATTCCTAAAAAATTTTATTTTGTAGATGGATATATTCCCAGCAGATAAAGCATTTAATTCTCCTTGGGGACCTACCCCCATTTATCCCTCACCCACCCAGAAAGAGAGGCCTCAGAGGTGAACATACAGTTAGGGTCACCAATAAATAGCTCTTCTAATGTGTGCTGGAGCTCACAGCTTACTGACCATAGATTATGTCAAACAGCTCATGGAGGTAATGCAGATATTGACTTGTCTGTGGATAAGCAGTCCTGCCACTCAGTAGCACCTGGAGTTCCATGAAATCCCCTGAGGGACATGTGGCTTGTGCTGGCAAGGTAAATGGCTCTATGCAAGGACTCATAAAATCTGACTGATTTATCCTAGGCAAATGCTAGTATATTGCCCCCTCTGGTCCTTTTTATGTGGTAGGGGCATATAGCATGCTATCTTTGCTTTTCATTAGAGGATATTCATGGAAACTATCATGACTTATTTCAATGTCAAGAAGATTGATTTTTTTTCCTCCCATAGGAATAAAAGTAATGGATAGTAGGTGTATTTCTAACTAAGGATAAAGTAAAACATAGAGAAGCCATAAACATCTACAATAATTGAAAGAAGTTGCTCAAAGCCATCGAATAGAGAAAAATATATTAAATATATCAATTATATAAATACCTTTGTTGTATAGCTAATTATGATAAATACTCACCAAATGACTATTTGCCTTCTAAGAGATTAAAATATATTATTTGATATCATTTTTTTCTAGCTAGCTTTAAAAGCTGTCCAGGGAAATTTTTTATACTTTTGTTGGTGCAATGTAGTGAGGTTCAAAGTGATACAAACATACATGCACATAGCACTTTGATGTATTTTCCTTGGTTCCTACTTCACTGCCCACCCTCCCTATATATATTAGTGAGATTAGTAGTGATACCTCCATATATTATCCAGGGAAATTTGAATCCATTCCTTATTTTTTCCACATATTTTCTGTATCATACAGATATGTTTTGCAATAAAACAATCTACAGGTTTATTTTTTTGTCTTTGTTCCCCAAGCTATTGTGTGTCAGTAAGTATGCAGTGAGAGTTGCAATTGAGTAGAGTTAATGGTGAAATTACTAAAGGTAGTTAGTTGATAGACTGTGGGGCCCTCATACAAGAATATTAAGGGAAAACATCTTGAAGCAACATGTATGTTTTGTAGCAGTGACAATTTTACCTTTAAAATGGCATGCTCAGGTCACGAGAACCCTCTCTGGAAGTGGGGAGATTTAAGAAGGCTTGCCAGGATAAGGCCTCCCAATGGGCCTTGCCATTCCCTTCTCCCCCTGCACTCCTTACAGCTCAGTGTTTACTCCCTTCCTGTCTTGAGGTGGACCACAAGGGTCACAGAGACTGACCCTCATGAGCTAGAGACATTCATTCTGCTTATCTCTCACAGCCTTTTCTGCCATGCTTCTCTGTAGGGCCTACTCCTCCATCAGGCTAAAGACCCATATTATTCAGTCAAACATATTTATTTTAATGAAAGAATAGAGGCAAGCCACATTAGCCACATTATGGAAATATGTTTTGGAATGTTTTAATACAAATGAAAAATTATAGATAGACTCTTGATTGGGGATAGACTCAATGTTAAGTCTTCTAGATAGAGTCATAGAATCTTATGAGTAGAGTCAATATAGATAGACTCTTGATTTTAAAAACAGGAGTAGATTTACATAAAAATTAATAGAATGAAAAAAGCAAAAAAGATGAGGGACAGATTTTGACACTGGGAAGAAATTACAACAAAGTTGAATTCAAATCAGATGAAAAATAGTAAGAGAGGGAGAGAAAAAGAGAAAGGGAGTGAAAAGGAGAGAGATTTCTTTTCCCAGGAAAAGGGAATAAATACCTTTGGAATTGTTAAATAATCTAATAAATGAAAAAATAATGAACTGTCTGAAACCACTGGAAAAAGACAAATTATTGCTAATTAGACACGATTATTGATGACGATAACATGAAACTCTTAATGACACCAAAGAAATGAAGATATCTATGATACACTATTTAATGAATGTCAACTTAGAGTATGTGATATAGTTAATGTAGAAAAACATCTTCAATACCTGATGATATATATATATATATATATATATATATATATATATATATATATATGTATATATATATATATACTTTATAAAATCTTTCCCAAACTGGATAATGATCCTAAAAAATTTCTTCATTGCCAGTAACAAGTTGTGATAATTAAAGTTTTCTAAAGTATCAGTAATTTTAAACTTTTTTTTGTGGTACTGGGTGATTTAAAACATTCTACCTCTGAGCTATACCCCAGTCCTATTTTTATTATTTAGTTTGAAACAGGGTCTCACTAAGTTGCTGAGGGCCTCACTAACTGAGGCTGGTTACGAACCTGTGATCCTCCTGTCTCAGCCTCCCAAGTACTGGGATTACAAGCATGTACCACCATACTCAGCTGAAAATTTTAATAAATTATGCAGAGAAAAAATTGCATTAGTGAACCTTATGATTTTGTGGCATTTTCTTCAGCTTTTTAGATATTACAATTTTTCAAGATTTGTTTATTCGTTCTAAATATTCAAATACATGTCTAAGTTTCTATTTGCAAGCCTATATTCTCTTTTATAAAGATGGCCACACAAATTGAATGCTTCAGGCCCTGCAAGATGCAGGAAGATCTTTCAAGCTCTGGTAAGTACTTATTTATTTATTTATTTATTTATTTATTTATTTATTTATTTATTTATTTATTTGGCTTATTTGTTAATTACTTATGGAAGGAAACCAGAATTTTTATCTTGAAAACTTCTATGCTCCATATAACACCTGATAGCATAGTTTTAGAAATTGCTTATGACAGAGGATTTGTCGGTCTGGGAAAACCCTCTCAAGGAGGTTCTGATTCCTTTGCTTTCAGTAGGAAAACTTATAGTGGCTGAAAGCTATGATATTTTAGTGCCTTGATCAGAGTATGGTTTGTTCTTTCCAAAATTCATGTTGAAAAATTTTCCCCCTGTGGCAGTCTTTGGAAGTGGGCTTTTAAGAAACACTAGGTCATTAAGAGTGATTTATGTCTTTTCCTAAGAATGAGTGGATTCTTACTTTTCCTAAGAATGAGGTATTCTTACTCACAGGACTTGATTAGTTACTGCTAGAGTGGGTTGACATAAAGTGAGCCCACTCCTGTGTTTTGACTCTTTCACATATTCCTAGTTGCCCTTCCAATTTCCTGTCATGTTATGATGCAATACGAAAGCCCTTGCTAAATGTTACTATGATGTACTTGAACTTCTCAATCTACAGAACTGTGAACAAAATTGACGTATTTTCTTTATAAATTACATACTCTCTGATATTGTTTTATGGCAACAGAAAACAGACTCCGATAGCAATTCATCATTCTGGGAAATTAGAAAAAATTGCTTTGAACAGTTCAGATAATCAACCCTCCAATGAAAGCAGAGCATTGTTTGGCTTAGATAAACCATTTTATAGGTGTGTTTTCATTCTTCCAATTATTACTACAAACATAAAATTCTATCTCAAAGTAATAATGATCATTTTGAAGAAGAAATTCTATCAAAAAAAAAAGTCTTATGACTCAACTTTGTTTTTACTTCGTGTGCAAATTACAGATAAAGTAAACCGTGATAAGTTCTTCATTTGGGATGGGATGTAGCTCAGAGGTATAATTATTGCTTAGGAAGTACAAAGTATTGGGTTCAATTCCTGGTGCGTCTCTCTCTCTCTCTCTCTCTCTCTCTCTCTCTCTCTCTCTCTCTCTCTCTCTCTCTCTCTCTCCCTTTCTCTCTCTCTCTCCCCACTTGACTTGAATGTGTTTATATGTGACTACTATTAGTGCTATTATTGATTTTTCTAAATTTTGAGTATATCCGTAGCACACAATTAGGGTGTATCCATACTTTAAATTGTAGGAAGTTAAAGAACAAAATATCTACAGAGAAATATGATTTTTGCTTCAAAGAAGGTGGGATACTTTCATCTTCAAAGAGGAGAAATTTCATATCATGAGCAAATTTACTTTTTATAAATAGCAAATAACTTTAAAGGAAGAAATAGTGACTAAACTCAAATTAGTATGTTTGAACTTCATTCTTTTATGTAAGAATACTTTGTCCTAAAATGAGTAGTGAATTATAAATTCATATTATAGATGTATAATTTGAGTATATACATTTTCTTTCCATTTTACTAACATTAGACATGTAACAAAATGAAGATTGTTTTATTTTGTTACATAAAGTTATGTTTTTTCTCTATTTTCTTTAAATACCAAAAAGCTTAGTATTTTCTTTTATCTCTTAGAAGGTATTGGAATAATGATGACTCAATGATTACAATTTTAATTGGAATAATGTGGAATCTGAGTATAGTTTTGATTTTCATTTCCCTAATTGCTAAGAATAGTGAACATTTTTTTTATATACTTGGCCATTTATATTTCTTCATTTGAGAAGAATCAAGTGTTTTCTCTTACATAGGGAGAAAATAAAAAATAAAAGAGACTTCAGAAAAATGAGACTAGTAGACTAGTAGAAGGGGGCTGGGGAAGGGGAGGGAAAAAAAGGAAGATTGAGGAAGGATTCAGTTCAAATATTGTTATGTCTATATATGATGGTATCACTACCAACCTAATGTGGATGGGAAGGGTGGAAGGAAGAGTAGGGTGGAATATGGAGGGAAATTCACCAAGTGCTATGTGCATGTATATTTTATCACTTTGAAACTCACTATAATGTAAATTATAATGAACCAATAGAGTATAAAAATAATAAAATATTAAAATGAGTAATTTAAGTGATATCTATTTCTAGAAAGTTTCAGAAATTGTTCTGACTGATCTGGGCAGATTTAGATATGCTTTTGTCCTTTGAAATAAGATTTCTAATTTCCTAACAGTCAGTGCAGGACATGATGACTTTCATTCCTCCAAAAGAAAAAAGTATAGAGAAAATGCAAACAAATAAACATGTTAATATGAGTTTGAAGATTTATAGATAGTGAAAAAACTAAAAAGGCTTCTCCATAACCCACTATAGAGATAGCACCTGTGGCTTGTGCACTTCAGCTAGATATTAGAAAAAAATAACAAAAAACTCCACTTTTCCCCAGCCCTGAAAGCATTATTTTATAATTGTCAATCATTCAAATCAATAAATATTTATTGAAGGACTAACACTGTATCATCATATAGTACATCAGGTATATTATAATGAGTTGTATGGTTTGGATATAGTATACCCCCTGAAGAGCTCATATATTGATGTTCATATATCAATGTTCTAATCTCATCAGTGCATAAATTTATTAATAGAGTAATGGATTTATTGAGTAAGGTAGGCTGGTAGAGTAGGTAGGATGTGAGTGTAGGAGGTGGGTCACTGCAGCTGTGACCTTAGGAACTATATATCTGTCCATAGACACTCTTTTCACTTACTCTTTGCTTTTGTCCTTCATGATGTGAGAACAGAGAGCCCTTGAGCTCTTTTCTCTCTTGCTTTCTGTGCCATGCCCCAAGCTCCACAGACTTCACTCAGCCTAACATGGACTGAATCCTCTGAAATCTCCAGAAATGCGTGCAGATAAATTTTCCTTTCTCTAAATTGTGGCCATCAAGTATTTTGGGTCATAGCAGTGAGAGTGCTGACTGAAACAATGAGAATATGAAGAAATATTTATAGTATTTCTTGCTAATATTATAAGCAAGAATGGAGTGCTTTGGAATTGAGGGGCAGTTAAGAAATTAACTTTGCATGTGTGAAGGAAAAGGAGTCATCAAGCAGACTAAATATATATTTGCTCATATCAGAAACATAGCACTTTAGAACAGGAAGGGGATCTAGAGATTAGTAACCCACAGTTTAGTAATTTAAAATAAAAGATTAAAGGGATCAGTACAGTCAAAGACAAAACTTTTCTTTGACTTATTCAATAAATAATTAATAAATACCAACTATGTACCTAGGCTTATTATAGGCCCAGAGGTTAAAACTTAAAAACAACAACAAAAATCTTTGCCCTCATGGAAATAACATTCTATTGCAGTGAGGATCACATAATTAAAATAAATCTGAAATTGGCATTGAGAATTATAGGAATGGAGTAACTAGAAAATAACTAATAATAGAAATTATAAAACATGTAGGCATTTGAACCAAGTCTCAGCCTAATGGAAGAAAAAGCTTCACATTGTCATATCTGCAACATAGCAAGGACTTAACTTATTTAATTGAAAAAGATAATCTAATAATAAACACTTGTTTTCCTTGTGTTACACTTCAAGATGAGGTTGACTGAATCTTTTCATATCAGAAGTGGGGATTTTTGAAGAAGTAACAGGCAAGTAAGTAGTTGAATCTTCATGGACTATTGCATTGGGAAAATTAAGTGGAAAGCTACTTATTTAGAAGGCTGGTTTGGGAAAAGGGAGAAACAGGTCTGTTATAAATGAATTATTCTATGGAAAAGCTTTTGTAACTCTATACATTATGAAAATACATTGGTGCTATAATTAGATGAGGATTAGTTGTGCTTTCAGAGATTCTGATTTACAAAGAGTTTCTACCACATTTTGTCATTTATCCTTTTTACAGAAGTAGTAAAACCTAGACTCAAGCACAAAACATGGTCCTCCAACTCTGAGATAGTTGGTCTTTGAACAGTTGTTGGCTAATCTTATGAATTAAGTGCCATTTGAGCACATAGAAATCTAGGAATTATAATGAAAGCTTTTGCTTTTCAGAGTTAGGTGAAATTGATAGTACTCTTGATTCCTTGAGATTTCTGAATAATAAAAATTGTTAATATTACAACAAAAATTAATGCGCCATAATTTTAAAAAATCACAAGGGTAACTTTATGGCTTTCATCTGACCTGTAGTTTGGACAGACTTTATGCATCTGATAGATGTCATGGTTAATCTATGAAGTTGCTAGTTACTTTCTATATATCTGGGAAGAAAATAAGTAAGGTTATTTGAATCTTTCAAATTTTAAAGATCAACTCTGTTAATTTTCTAAAGTTTTTTTTAATTGGTGATCTTTTATTCCCTTTTGCAACATCCATTTTAAAATGCTGTGATTTCTTTTCTCTATAAAGTTCAGCCATTCTTTTTTTCTCTTTTTCCACTCCATATCATTTTTCTCTTTTCATTCTCTTTTTCCATCTTATCAAGAAGAATTTTTGTCTCTGCCTTCCACTGTGCATTGAGGTTTGTGATATAGTAGTGAGTTGAAAAAAGTCAATTAGTACACAAACAGTATTTTTAAAAATAAAATAGAAGAGAATACAAATATTAGAGTGTACAGCATATAATAAGGATAGGTATTATTTTGTGAAAAGTTTTGTCTACCTATCATCTATCTATCTACTTACTTACTTACCTACCTACCTATCACCATGATGTAAAATATATTTTTATTGAGAATCACAGTAAAAAGTTCAAAGCCACTGAAATAATGAGTCTTAAGGACTTGATAAAACTGTACAGAATTATTGTGAGTAGGCTGTTATAAAAAAAACTCAACCAGGCATGGGTTGTAAGCCAAGGTTTATGACTATTTTCCTTATGGTGTTATTTGTTTAAAAATTTTTGTGGTAGTTGAGTTTGGCCCTGCTAACATTTGCCATAATGTTCATTCCTATTAAGTATATTCAGCCTGGAATGAGTTCAGTTCACAGAACAATCTGGCTCTCAGTAAAGAGGTGAAATGAGGGAAGGTTTTTTTTCTTTTTTCATACCTAAGAGGCCAGACTGCTTTCCCCTCAGGGAGCTGTCTTCCACCTTCCTCTTCATATACTCTTACACACAAGATTTACTTTAAAGGCCATTTTACTCATGAAAATTTTTCTTACCAATAATTCATTTACCAACTTACTACTAATAAATGCCTAACGTGAAAAATGACAGATGTGGTCTTGTATTAATAAAATAAACTTATTTCCTACTCTTGTTTTGAGACTCAATATTTTGGTCTTTATTTTTCTTCCTTTTCCACTGATTTCTGTGGAGGTTAAAATGAGAAGGATTCTTTAAATTATTATTTTATAGTTAAGAATTTTAATTCAGGATTTTGTCTGAGAGAAAGCAGTAAAAACTCTATGTGTCAAAGAATTTACTTGGTTATTTTTAAAGCCAGTTTGGAGATTAATCAAGAAGTAACTGAGAATTTACCATCTGAATGGCAGAATAAGAGTATGAGATAATTATATTATCTCTACAAAATAAATGTTAAAGGACTAATTAATATCAAACAATGGGGTATAGAAATATATATAGTCTCATTTTTCCTGGTCTGCCATTCCCATTGCCACCAGTTACAAATTCCTTTAATATAAGAAGTCAATGAGTAAACATAGTCCATGGTAAGTTGGGACTACTAAACCTGTTTTGTTTGTAAGATGGACCTCCTTTGCCCTTGAGACTAAATCTGTGTCAGCAGAAATCATACAGAAACACAGAATGTTAGAATTTGAAGGGCCTCAAAGATCCCTATAGATTATGTGACCAAGAGATGAGAGCTTTAAGGCCATGTTCACCACCATCGACTCAGAGAAAGAGTGATCATCACACCCAGGGATTCTGAGTCTGGGTGAGTGCTGTTTTAGTAACTGCTGTTTCAGATCTCTACTCTCAAATAGGCTGTGGTCATGTAACCACAACATAAGACCACAGCTAGAGTGGCTAGCTACGAACACTAGCCAACTACATAGTCTTGTATTCTGCCAAACAATTTCATACAAGTGTGTACATTCTACATATTCTACATAAATGTTTTCAATTATGTACAAATAAGTAAATCTTATGTGCTCTGAAAGGAAGCTGTATTTTTACTTTAGCTTGGTAACTCTCACACACATCACCACATATATCTAAGGGATGTATATGCACCATCTACTTTTACCTTAACTTCCCTGGGTCAAGAAAGAAAAGACAAAAAAAAAAAAAAAAAAGAAAGAAAATAGGTCATTTCAGTTCATTGTAAGAAGATGCTTATCAGGCTGTTGTACTTAAAATAGAGCATCTATTCTAATGAGTCTCTAATGCTAACCTTGCAACATGATGCTCTTTAAATTTGTGCTATATCGTATTACACCAAATTAAAATTTAAACTAGTACAGTATACTTTTAAAAGTATCACTGGCTCATGTCTATCTTTAGTTAGTTGCTTTACTCTCACTCTCTCTTGATTTCAGGGAACCCAGATATATTTGTATGATTCAACAACTCTCTAATAATCTATTCTTTGAGTGAACCCATCCATCACAGGAGATGCCCTTTCAAGATTGTATTGACTTGCAACTCTCTACACTAAGCTTTGTTTGTAAATCATCACTAACATTTTTAATAAGTTTTAATTTTTTATGAACTATTTTTAGTGCCCATCTAGGATTTCAAATAACACAGGGAGAACAAATGAGTTATGATGTGACTCCCAGGGCTAAGAAATAAAACAGATGCTTCTCAAGGTTCTTTCTGAGGTGTAATCTGAAGCCAAATCATAAAAGCTTGAATCTTTTAAGACGTTTTTGAAATTAAATAGTCACATAGTGTGCTGTACTCCTATCTAAGCGGTCATCACACTTTTCTGTTCTGGCTTGATATTTGGCAGTCTCTCAGAAGAGACTTTAGTCTATGACCTCAGACCAGATCTGTCTTTTCCTCATTCTATTATTTGCACCTAACAGAGTACCAAGCATGCTGCAAATATAAAACAAATTTTGTTACATTCACGAGAGATATTTTAATTAGTGGTAAGATTTCACTTGATATTTTATTTGTAGTTTGGTTGGGATATAATGATAATAGTCTAGTACCACATTTAATAATTAGAAATAGTATGTGTGCATTATTTTTCAGACTAATTTCTTGAATTATGTAAAAGACTCTGAAACATATCTAGAGTGTCCATAGGACAAAGCTAGGTCTATTGTAAAGTGAATGGCTTCTCAACAGAAGCCCTAACTATATAAGTGCTTCTAAGATCCTTTATGATACTAGTGGGATATTCACTTCAGAATACATGCCAAAATGATTCCATATATTTTATTCAAATTTATCTGTCTAAAAATTAAAATATACTTCACTACTACATAATATTAAAAATTGGTGGTAGTACATGCATGTTCTTTACAAATAAGCATAATACATTGGAAGATTCCTCCATTACTTTTACCACAAAAGAATGTATTTGAAAGCTTAGAATATCACTATACAAGATCACTGCTGGTACATATCCAGAATACCAACATGATGTGAAATATTACATGTTGGTGCATGAACATATTTCCTCTTTATTGATATAAATGCAGATAATGTAAACCATATACTAAAAATCTGCATATATTTTAAAGTACCCTATAGGAATCACACAATAGGAAAATTCCAGAGGTTATAAGCAAATTACTATTGCAGAGAAGCCAAGCAAAACTGCAGAACTTAAAAGATAGGTGGAGTAGACAGGCAATTAATTTTTTTTTTCTGACAAAAATGATGGAAAGCTTCCCAAGTTAGTATTATCTAATGCTTGTCTAGAATAGCCTTTGGGGTTTTTTTCAGGATAAATGATTAGAAAACCACTAAGCTGGTTAATCAGAAAAGGCCAGTTGGAGTGTGGAGAGGAAAGTGATATCAACAGTAACATGGATGCTAGAGACGAGCTAATATTTTTTTCAAGTAGTGAAGGAAAACAATTGTTAGTCTAGAATTTCACATCACTAAATCTTTAAAGAAGAGGAATAAACTAAAGATTTTGGTGAAAAAATAAAAATATAGAGCATTTCTCACCAGTAGGCATGCATTAAAAATGAACCGATACCAGGAAAATCTGAGATGCAAAAAGAAAGGGTAAACAAATAACATGGAAAATATCTTTGTAACTCTAAGTAAACACCATATAAAATTTTATTTCCTAATTAATAGGTGAAATCAAGAGAAATAAATTAGAACAGCAAGAGAATATAAGTTGAGAAATGAAGGAATTGATGAAAGCATTCTAAGTTGCTTTAATTATTCAGCAGTGGTATAAAAAGTTTGATAACTGTAAAGAATAGATGAAACATAATATTAAGTTTTCTAAAAAAATCTAATAGAATAAAAACAGAATTTTCAACACTAACTTATGTAGGGGGAAACTTGGTGATTAAATGAAATTGTTTAATAACTATTGAGTTGAACATGTAAAATTATAATACTGACAGTAGAGGGCAGGGTATCCCTGGTACTGTGTTGATAATTTCTTGAAATAGCAGAGTATCTCATGTTATCACTGAAATTGCATATTCTATGTGTTGAGCCAGATATTAAAGATTTTTATGTTAAAAAATACTGATGACACAATTTATATATACTAAAACAAAACAGAAATCCTGATAGGATCTGTGTGCTACAAAGACCTAACTTCTAGACAAGGAAATATATATATATATATATATATATATATATATACTATTAGTCTTTGGATTTGGGAAATCTGTTGAGTTCTTCTAATGCACTTTGAGAGTCACTTCTGTTTGCATCACAAATAGTTTCAAAGTTTCTGGGTTGAAAAGAAAAAAAAAAACAAAGTTGGAATAAAGCAGGATGGTCAGAATCCTATTTTCTAAATCTGTAGGGAATCTTTAATGACCAACATTGTCTCTGGATGTGATTTTTTTTGCTATATGCTCTCCTACCCCAAAAATAACTTTAAAAATCCTTCTTGGATTCTAAATATCAGACAACATTTTTGTGGTTATATAGGTAAAACTTGACCTTATATTCTGTTTTAAATAACTGTGTTAACATATAGAAATATAGGACATATATGAACATACAGGAAACATTATTTTCTTTTTAAGTAAATGAAATGTCTAATGTTGCTTCCCTTTTATATTAGTTGTTAAAGTGACAAAGTGAAGAGTGCAACTGGACTTGAGTGTTTTATTGATCAGTTAAGACAGGCTGAGCTACCCTGTGGTAACAAGTGACCTGGAATATCAGTGACCGATAGTGTTGTGTTACTTCTTACTCATGGTACAGTGTCATTTGTTGGTCTTAGGACTGTTCCACACTGTCCTCATTCTGGAACCCAAGTTCATGGAGCAGTGCTTATCTAGAATATTCTGGTCCCATGGCACAGGAGAAAAAGGAACCTGGCAAACTACATCATGGCTCATGCATTTTCTACTTGCCAGCGACACGTGTCATGCCTCACTTTTCACAAGTTATATGATCATGGCTGACATCAGCAAATGGGGGAGTGTAATCCTTCCTGAGAGACAGACTGGCTGCAAACACTTGCAAGAAAGTTAACTGTCCACTACTGTATCCCTATGATACGTCTCAGAAGCCTGGCCAAAATGTTAATCAACTGGTTTGTACAAACTTCTTACTACAGATAACTGGTGTTCCAAACATTATTGTCATTTACTTTTTAGTCCCTGAGAATTTGGAAGAAACTTAGGAATATAGTAGAATGAATATTTAGAAATGACTGTATCTTATGTTGGTGATTACTAATGGTAGTGAAAATTTAAAAGGTCTTGAAAAATAAAATGGTATTAGAATTATGAGCTGAATTTGTTCCCCCCACCCCCACTTATGGAATAGCACACATTCTGAAATTCAGACCTCTTCTTTTCTATGTTTCTGGTAAAAGTGATTATAGATATGTGAAGGAAAGAGAGAAAAACAAAACCAGGCAAAGATAATTTTCTCTGTGAAAATATATGGTAAGTCTTAGATGATTACTTTAATGGATATAGCATTTTTTCATTTACAAGATAATTTATGTTTTTTTTTTTAATATATAGGTTTCACAGCAAACCCAGTAAGCTAATGGACAACATGATTACCAGTTTCCTGTGGAGGATTCAGAGGTAGAAAGAATTGGCTCAAGGCACTTACTATGTTAAAACTGAGAGTTTAAATGTTATGACTTCCTTCTATTGCCCATAGATCATATAACTTCTTAATTATTTTAGAACTCTTATATAACCTTGATTCATTTTATATTCATGTTTGGGGCACTCATATTCTGGTAAAGACTTAATATTAAAAAATGAAATAACTGACCCAGTCTCTTGATTATTTTTCAACTATAAATAGAAGAAAAACTAAATATGTTTAAAATATCTTTCCAGAGTACTTTGAGTTTTAAACAACTTAGAACAGGTACAGCTATATTGTCCGATACTTATGAGACAAACTTACTGACAATAATTTCAAAATTAAGAAAAAAATATAGATTGAGGCATGGTGACATACACCCTTAATCCCAGTATTTGGGAGGCTGAGTCAGAAAGATCACAGGTTTAAGGCCAGCCTCAGCAACTTAGAGAGACTTTCAGCAATTTAGCAATATGATGTTTCAAATTTTTAAAAATAAATAAAAAGGGGTAGAATTATAGGTCGGAGGTGAAATACTCCTGAATTCAATGCCCACTATTTATCCCCAAATAGAAGAAAATGTAGATTATAAGATTTGTTAAATATTTCTGTATTTAAAAAAGAGCCCAAAGTCACCCCTTTTCACTTCTTACATTTTAGAAAGCTGAGAACTGCCCAAATTTTAGGTCTGTACATCTTTCATGAAATAATTTTGTCAAATATACATTCTGTTAGGGGTGCTACCTACTTAGTTTATGCTGTGTGGGCATCCAAATCTTTTTTTGCCCACCAAATCATAGTAAGCGACAATTCACATTAACTCATCAGCTTCTTTTGAACAGATTCATGTAGAGAGTCAAAGGAACATTTTAGAATGAGTGAGCCCACAATAGAAAGATAACCACATAACTGGGCATTGTGGCACATGCCTGTAATCCCAGTACTTGAGAGGCCAAGGGAAGAGCATTGCAGATTGGAAGCAGCATGCAGTAATTTAGTGATAATCTGTTTCCAATAAAAAGGGCTGTGAGTATAGCACAGGTAGAATATTCCTGGGTTCATTCTCCAGTACCTCAAAAAAAAAAAAAAAAAAAAAAAGAACCACATTAGTTATCATTAGTTATTAAGAGTCTAGACTTGGAAGGTGAATCTTGCATCTTGCTTTGCTACTTTCTAGATTAAAGGGTGGGAAACTAGTCTCACTGTCCCACTACTTGTTTTTGTAACAGAGCCATGTTCTTGTGTTTAAGTATTATCTCTCTCTCTCTCTCTCTCTCTCTCTCTCTCTCTCTCTCTCTCTCTCTATATATATATATATATATATATATATATATATATATATTTAATTTTACCCTAAGCAGAAACAGAATTAAATATCTGTGACCAAGACCTGATAGCGAGCAAGTCCAAAATATTTACTGACTGACCCTTTAAGAAGAAAAAGTTTGCCAACTCCTAAACAGATTAAATAGATGATTCTGGCCCACCTACCCACCTGTATTTATCTCACTTTTCTGACCATAAAATGTGAATGATAGTCTCTACAAAGCTGTCTTTGTGTGAAGATTAAATTACTCTCTATAAAAAAGTAACATAGTGTTACATGGGAATAAGTGTATGATAAAAACTAGCTACTAATAAGCCTATAATCATATCCAGAAAATAAAAAATGGCATATGTTTCCTCCTCCCTTAAGGAACTGGTGAAAACTCTTGTAGAGAATGCATCTTTGGTTATGTTTTGTCAAGAATTTGTATTCTTCTTGTGTTGTTTTGTTTCTGCTGAGTCTCTTCTGTGTCCCACACAATCCTAGCCCCCTGCAAGCCTGATTTGAACTGTCACTTTTGCGGCAGCCCCTTTCTGACTATTTGTGGAAAAGTTTCCATGTCTACATCTGGAATTGCTCAAAGGTCACTGTAAGTATTGAGTCTTTATTCATGGTTTGTTCATCTCCAAAATGCTTTCCAAAATGCCTGCAGCCAAGGACTTACAGCTAGGGAAAGGTTTTCCAATCTGTTTTCAGAAACCTCACAGTTTTGCTTTTTATTTGCTTTTTCAGTGAAGAAGAGAGGTTTCATTCTGCTGGCTATTAGACATGAATAGTTTTTATGAGTTAAAAACGAGTTCTTTGTGGGGAAAATGTATTTCAGTCTAGCATGTTTAAACATTCCAGATTAGAGCAAACTTAGGGACTATTTTAATGATATGGTTAACATGAGGTGAGCTGCCAAATATGTGAAGTTTCTTCTGCTTTGTGACTTCTGACATTTTCTTAGCATTAGTTTTTCAGATTACAAGTATGGTATATACAAACTTTAGAAATTCTAACACCTATATCAGAGGATAAGAGAAATTTGCAAGATTGACTCTAAACCTTTTCCCCATGTATCCATGTATCCCTGTCACATACATTATAAATATATATACATATATAAATGTATAATATATGATAAATATATTATAAAATATATAGTAACATATATCATTGGTATGATTCATTGTATTTTATGTCTTGTTTTGATTTGTCCTATGCACGGTGCTCCATATCCTCAATTTTTTCAGCATAGTATTTTAGTCTGTGAAAGTATTATTTATTTAAGTATGCTTATAATGGACCCCTAGAAAGAAATTAAACTGTTATGACTTTTCTAAAGGGAAATTTGTTAATAAAATGCAAAATATTAAATGTAGGGATATTTTAAGATAGAAAATTTATAAGAACTTATCTTAAGGGAAAGAAAAGGCAAACCCACCTAAATACATGTATCAAAATGCCCATGTTAAAGTGCATAACAAATAAATAAGTTTTCAGCCTAAATGTCCATCAATAGAAGATTATATAAATAATTTATGTGTATGCTTCCAAAAGGGTTAAAAGCAAAGAAGCTTATTTTAATTTATGTACATTGAACTTCATTATGTTATTTTAAGTGAAATAGACAAAGGTAAAAATTAAAATTTTCAACAGATCCTAATTTGACAAACACACCTACACATGCACACATATAAAAAAACATTGTCTGCAAGAAGAACACTCATCACGATACAAAATATAGTAATCACTAAATATTGGCATAATGAGTTATTGCTCCCTTTTCATTTTTTTCTTTGTAACATGGTATTATTTTTGTGATCACATAAGAAAAAATAACTTAAAAAAGGAAAAGAAGGACTTAGTGGGTATTATTCTTCATATACGTCTCAGTTTATAATAGTTGGAGGATACTGAAAATGATTCTTTGATTCTTAGTGGGGCCCCCTACCCCCCTTTTTTAGTTTCCACAAAACTTTGTAATGAATACTTATAGCACAAATATGCTATGGATATATTTTTTATGCAAGAATTGGTAAGAAGAGATAAGTAGGGGACCACATTTTGCTCACCTCAAGAAATCCTAGAACCAATAGAGAAACTGGTTTTAGGACTTTTTCTACTTCTTACCTTTTCTGTTTTCCAGGTAAGTAATGGGGCAAAGAGAGTACACATATATCATTATATATTATGGCTTACCAAAATTCTTGTCTTGCTCCTGATTCATTGATAAATACCTTTTGGACTAATCGGATTTTAAAATTAAGTGCACATTCTTAGAATTCCTAATTCTAATTTTATTATTTGACCTTCAGAGATCTTTATATCAATATGTTTTCCTTTCCTCTAGCCATATGTCATGGTATTAAATTCATAATATTTTAAGAAAAATAAAATTTCATTGTTTTCCTTTACATTTCTTTGATTATTAATGGGGTTGAACAGTGTTTCCTTATTTTTATAGACCAACCAGTGGATTTTCTGGTTTGTTCTTTTGGTGCTGGGTATTGAGCCTGGGATATCAAACATGCTAAGCACATGCTTTACTACTGAGCTATAGCTCAATACCTGTTTTTCATTATTTGAAGAATTCTGTTCCAGTACTTTGCCCTTTGTTTATTAGAGCAGGGATTTGCAAACCATAGCATGCAGAGGCAACTCAGCCTGCCACCTATTTTTGTAAATAAAGTTTCATTGAGAAATAACCATGCAAAATTATTTACATATTGTATCGTCTATGGCTTTTGTTGTTGTTGTTACAAAAGCAGGATAAAGTAGTTGTGACAGAGATTGTATGGCCCACAAAGCCTAAAATATTTACTCTCTGACTCTTTAAAGAAACAGTGTGTGAGCCCCTATCCCTGTACTTGAGAGCTAGTTTTTAAGATATGTTTTGATCAATTTGGATGAGTTATAAGTATTTTAACCATTTCAAATATTTCTTGTAAATATTTTGTTTCAAGTATTTTGCTTGCCTTATCAGCCCCTAACAGATTTTCACTTTAAAGAGATTACCATTCCCTCTCCTCTTGAACTCCCAGAATCTGAAGCTCTGGAAGGATGGCTAGTGTCCATTATTTTAGAAAGATTCCTCTGTCTTATTACCATGGCTAGAGGATGGGCCAGTGTAATATCCAGGTGATCATTTTCTCAACAAAATATTTATAACCCTCACTCTTGACTTAGATATTAAGGAATATCCATTTTTGAGAAGATCTTAGCACCTTTCTACTTCTATTGAACTGTAATAGCCTAACAATGAGAAAGTTTTGAAATCATAGGTCAATGACTTATATGGACTTACAAGTAATCTTTATTAGACATGATATATTATACATCGTACCATTTTCAATCTTCCCTGAATGTTTTTTATATGGTTCTACTCTTTCTTGTTCCTCTTTTACTCATTTTCCTGTTTTTTTGCTCTGCCCCACCTCTATTATTTTCTGCTAATGACATTGCTTTTTGTTTAATTTGAGATTTTGTGTTTAACTTGTTACCAAGTATAACTTTTCCTATTCTCATACAGAAATGAGTTTTAGAAATAGGGTTCTACTATTTGCTTGAAGGCAGTGGACAGGCAATGAGAAAATTGATACTGAAGTAGACAAAGATGAAAATTCATATTATGTAGTAGTAAAACATTTGGTGAAATTTCTACAGTCAGAATTTGGAAGACAGACCATAGGCCTAGGTAATTTTTAGCTCCTGGGTAGGAGGGAGAAAAAAAAAACATGATTTATCAAAGTGAATGTTAGTTGCTATTGGCTATGTTTGGCAAGGTATTACAACACAAAGATGAACTGAGGAAAGAGTCAGCTTGTTCACAAACAGCAGCAGGAAGAAATAAAGAGGATCCAGAATTGTGGATTCCTAAAGTATTAGGAAAACTAGCTGCTTCTAGACCCTGAATTGTTAGCAAAGAAATTTTATAGAGGCTTGGGGTAACACATATTCAATAAAATGCTTTAGGTGATTTAAGTCCTTAAGTTGATTCAAGTTCTTAAGGCAGAGAATGTTTCAAAAGTGAGGCTGTCCCACCTGTTATTACAGATAAGGGTTAGGATAATCAGCAACAAACTGAAAGACAGCTGCATGGGATTGAGAAGAGAGCTCCCAGAGATTTCGGCACTAGGTAGGCGTGGGTGTGGTCACTGGCACCTGGAAGGACTGGAAGCAAACAGAGAAGAAGCCTCTTAAGTATTTGAGAGAAATGTCCTGCCAAAGAAACCACAAGCCTAGACTAAAGAGGCCTTTGACTCTGTGAGGTTGAACATGGCCTTTGTGCACACAGCTTACGTGAGTGAGGAAGCTCACAAAACTGTGTAATCTTGAGATGAATTTCCAGATGCAATCACAGAAGGGAATGGAAAAACAAAGAACCTGTCACTGGGTGGAGACAGAAGCCATGAAGGTTGGAGCCTCCCTTTTATGTGTTGAGCAGAACTGGAGCTTTGGAATGGGCTGGGGTGTACATGACATTCTTCTCCTTTGTAAATGTGAGTGTATTCTTGTATAATTCTCAGCCATTCCACATTTGTTTTTTGAGTCTGTGTGTGTGTGTGTGTGTGTGTGTGTGTGTGTGTGTGTGTGTGTGTGTGTGCTGGGTTAGGAAATTTGGTTCTTAAATGCATGAGTCTGCAGAACAACAAAAGCCACTGGGCTTGGCTGGGATTATTTCATTTCTTCTAGATAGGCTAGGTTTTGAGATTCATTAACTGACCGGATGGCAGGTGTTGAGTGTGTGGTATGTGTGGGAAAAGAGTAGACTAAATATTCAGTGAATACAAGGTGATAGAGATGACTAGTCATCACCATAATTAATTCTTCTCCTTTTGCTTGAAAATTTCCCATGCTATTTGAACATATATTAAGTGATTTTAAGAACAACTGTGAATTTTCTAGGTATGTTCCTCCCTTGTCTTGGCAAATGCTAAAGACCTGTGTAAGGTGGCAAAATAGTGAAGTCTCCCTAGGCCCAGGTCTCCAAAATGCCAGGAAGAAGAGAAACCTTTGTTCACCCAAGTCAGACATATTATGTGCAAGAAGAAATCTTTTGCTTTACTGAACCATTGAGATTTGGAGTTAATTTTTTTAAATTGGTTTTACTACAGGTTTTCTATTTTGCAAAGCTCACCTGGGATTGGTTTCCGGTAAACACTGGTACAGATCACTTGAATAATAAGGAAGCTCTTTTCAGAATAAACACCACCTAATATAGGTTTAAGCCAAGTGAAAGCTGAAATCTGTTCAGCAAATTGTGACTCCTTAAAATTGTACTTCATACCTTCAATAACCTAAATAATGAAAGGTCAATTATTTGATTCTAAAAACACCCCATTTTTAACATTAACTATCCATAAAGACTAATTAATGTCATATGTATTGTCATTTTAGTACAAGATATATTTTTTTCTATAATTATGGGCAAGTAGAAAGCTACATGGATCCTGGTTTAATTAACACTGGTCTTATTTTCCAAGTTAATTTATTTTTACCTAAGGACATAAAAATAACTTATTAAATATTTTATAAGACTCTGAACAAACAACAGTGTTTACATTAGAGAAATAAAGCATTCACTTATTAAAAAAGGTTCTGAGGACATAAATATGCAGTTTACACAAATTATATGCAGGTTTAATATCAGTGATGGGTCAAGAAACTTTATCAAAATATGACTACTAGAATACTTATTTTTTGCTTAATTATTGGTACAACTATAATAAAAGATGAAGTTTTATAATAAAGGTAAATGAGAGTGCTAAAAAACAGTGTTCACTGAAGGAGAACTTGGAAAATGAAACTTTGTTTTATAAGAAGCCAAATTGGATATCAAATTCAATCTTGATGTATTTCTTAGGAAATATGCACACATATAATTTTTGTTTTCATAAGCTATCAGTTCTAAATATGCTATATGTAATAATGTGGAGATTATTTAATTTTCATATTTGTAAATTAAATTTGCACACAAAATTGCCTGAACTGTGTAGAATAATAAGGAAGCTCTTTTCAGAATAAAGACCACAAACTTCATTCCCCAAACTTTTCAGTTAGATTTGCTAATTCTGACTCAGTTTCTTGATAAAATCTAGTTCTTTTCTTTAAGATACAGTATTTTTATCTCTCTCTCAAGCCAGCTCAGATTTTATGTTTGACCTGCCCATAAATATAAGACAGATGGAAATAAATAACCCACTAAAAAATCCACTTCATATGAGTACTGCACTTTATATCTTTCCGGACTGAAAATGGATCTGATTTTGAAGTCATTTCAGGACTATATGACACCTAGAGAAAATGAATCACTGTCTTTCCCCCATCCCTGTAGCTACTGAGCTAGCTCTCCCCGGCCTTTGAACCCCATGCAATAATAAATTCACTGATACTGCATTAGCAAGGTTTATGTTTCATTTCTAGCAAAAAGAATGTTTACTAAAATTGGATAATATGGTTCTCTTCTGGTCAAAGAGGCTTTCTAAAGTATATTTCATATGGGGAAAAAAGAGAAAAGTGAATATCATTCATTTTTTAGGAATAGGTTTGTTTTGCTACTTTTGCAATCTGAATTTGTAAATAGCTTAAAAAACCAACATAAATGCCAATGATTATAGCAACACTTTTTTTAAAAGTTTTGACCTACATGAATTGCAAATCATTTGTATGTATTTCCTAGTGAAGTAATTTTTTTTCCTTTTCATGGCATACTGCAAATTCTCAATATTACTAATATTGCATTGAGAATAACCCTTTGTTTAGATGAATTAGATGCATTTCTATACTATAGTAATAATAAAGGCTTAGTGATCTACAAAGTCTTTAAGTCATTGAAAATAAAAACACATTTATATTAGAATTTAGGACAAATATTTCACCAACACTTTTTACCCTAGAACTTAAAAACCACGGACAAAGACAATTAGTGACGTTCTTAAAGAAACCACTGTAGACTTCACTTTTAGGTAAGGAGACACAGGGCTGGGAGGGAAGGCAGGCAGGTAGCTAGAGTATAAAGTTTTAGGACATTATATTCCTCTCTTTTAGATTCAATGCTACTGCTTGAGCATTTGGGACCAGATAATTTCTCAGTATCTTTATGTGTTTAATGTGAAGCATCTTCATACTTTTAAAATGACTGAGATAGTTTCACCTTGAGAGCTATCTTATCTGTGCTCTAAAATTCAAATAGAACCTGTTAATGATTAATCTGAATATTGAAAGCATAAATACAAATTAAAAGGCCTCTTCGGTTTTTCTCTACCAAATCTTTCTGTTTAGCTAACAAAAATAAGCCCATGTGGCATACTCATTTTTATTTAGACACACTATCAAATTTAAATAAGAATATCAAATGCCAGCTGTCTCATGGACTATAAGCAATCTCTGGAACAACTAATGAAAAAATGATCTCATCTAATAAATTACTTGAGAGGCTCAGAATACATCACTATGGCACTTCATATATTTTCATAAATGAGAAGTGCTAAAATCGAAGTCATTAAAAGATGATTATTTATCTTAAAACTCTGAACCAGTAACTTATTTGACTCTACTGAACACAGTCCGCTCTTTCTGCCTTTAAGTAATGACATGTGCTAATTTCTCCTTTTGCTGAAATATTTCCAAAAATGTACTTTAAATTATTTTAGGATCTCCATTTATAATAGCTAATTTAGATGCTCAAAGTTAAGTACAGATAGAGTTAGATGCTCCATCTTTAAGAGACAATAGAGGTTTTCATAAAAATAAAGAATTGATATGTAACAATTCGGAAGAAAACATCAGAGACAACTCAATTTCTTCATTTAATGAAGATATATTTTACATTCCGGGTGTCCCTGAAAGGCAATGAGGAGTTTCAAGTAGAATACTGAAGAAACTATTTCTGATTATAAAGTATTTTGCAAGAATTCTCATTTAATTCAACCCTTCTATACTGCAGTTCTGAAGTTCATTTTATTCTCATTATACTGATGTCCGGAAACTGAGTTTTAGAGAAGTTCACTTGTCCAAGGTCACAAAGATAGAGGGTTACTGAACCGAGACTTGGGCAGCCAAGCCTAAAAAAGTAAAGTTCTTTGAGTCTTAGATTTATTTATCTATAGAATACATATAATAGGACCCATATATTATGATGATTAGTACTAGCAAGAGAAGGCACATAACACATGTTTAATGGATGTAATTTATCTTCCCTAATAAACTATGCACATGTGTTAAAACTGTCATGATTATATCACATATAAATTAAATGTATAGCTTGTTACTAAACTGAGTTCTAGGAAGAGATGGCTGGAACCATGATTTTTGTTGTTGTTTGTTTTTCCTTTTTTCTCTTATATCTCCTTACCTAGAGCCCAGTATACATCTCAAGACATAAGAATCATGTATTAAATATTTATTTACTATAAACAGGTCCAGGGACCATACTCCATTACTGTTGGTTCACATTTTAGATGTGCTTACTCCTTGCTCAGCAATTTCACTTCTAAAAATGAAGTGATGGGGCTTATGAACCAAGATGACTTTTCACACATAGTCACACATTATCACTGGAAATGTCCTATTTTGCTAGTTTAAAAATTACAGCCGAGCGTGGTGGCACACGTTTATAACCCCAGTACTTGGGAGGCTGAGATCTGAGGATCTGGGTTCACTGCTAGCCTCAGCTACTTAGTGAGGCACTCTGCAACTTAGTGATACCCTGTTTCAAAATAAAGGATAAAAATATAGGACTAGAGGTATAGCTCAGAAGTAGAATGCCCCTGAGTTCAATCCCCAGTACTGAAAAAAAAATTATGCAAAAGGTCAGCAATGGAATAGTGAAAATCAATAAAAATGATGTACAAATGTACTTATTAGTTGTGACAGTCTCATGATATATTTGTTAATAAATGGAAAGAAAGCCAGTAATTGTGAAGCACACCTGTAATCCTGATACTTGGGAGACTGAGACAGGAAGATCACAAGTTTGAGGCCAGCCCCAGCAAATTAGCAAGGCCCCTCAGCTACTTAGCAAAACTGTTTCAAAATAAAATAGGTTTGAGGTATACCTTGGAGTTAAAATGCAGCTGTGCTCAACTTCCAGTATAAAAAATAGAAAGATGTAGTGATACAAATATATGTTCATCTTTATGATACATACATACATGCTGTGAAAGTTTTTAATTCAAGAAAATTAACATTCATGTCTGGGAAGAGGATCACAGGCTATCTTTATTTCCTGAAACTTTTCTCTATTCCTTTAAAATATTTTTTTAAAAGTTTGTAGAAAATTTTTGAAGAACAATAAGCTATTTAAAAAACTAAATGGTGTCATTATCAATAACAAGGATGTACACATAGGTCTTTGGTAGTGGACAGTATTTTAGGTTTTTAACATCACGAGCACAACATACTTACGAGAATCATTTGGTATAATGGAACTATTTAAAAGAATGCTTTTTAAGCTAGTGGTGGCTTTTCTCTTTGTTAATAACTAAACACAAGAAGCATTTTTTTGAACTGGGGATCGAACCCAGAGGCATCTGCCTCTGAGCTACACCTCCAGCCCTATTTTATTTTTTAATTTGAAAGAGGGTCTCACTAGGTTGCTGAGAGTCCACTAAATTGATAAAGCTGTCCTTGAATTTGTAATCCTCCTGTCTCAGCTTTCCAATTACTGGGATTACAGGTGTGTACCACCATGCCTGGCCATAGGAGCCTTTAAATAGTTTCTCAGTTCACTCTTTTTCTACCCTAATCATCTTCCAAAGGTCCTACTATCTAATACTATCACATCTGTGATTAGATTTGAACATATGATTTTGAGGTGGGTAGACCCAAATATTCAGACCATAGCAATATTTCTGAAAACTTCTATTTTTTTAGATATAAGCACACATTCATATTAAATGAACAGATCTATTTCTGACTATTTCAGAGAAATATCAATAAAGGAACACTTGGTTCTGAGCAGGTTGGCTGTAAGCCCATTTTAGAAAGGATTAACTTCATAAAAAGTAAACTTTCTGTCTGAAGGGAGTGTGGTATCTTGACAATTGTGGTTAATGGTAGTGACAGAAGGAGGTACAGAATGGCAGACATTGGGCAGACCCCAGGATAGGAGCCGTAAATATGGAAAATATATGCAATGCATATGACATAAGAGTATATGAATAAACGTGATTCCAGAGCTCAAAATTGAGATGAGAATATGGGATTTCAGGAAAACTAGCCTCTTGAGGTAGCTGTGAAATATTTTTTAGGCATTCATTTTTAATTTGCAGGGGTTTTAAATGATCACAAATGTGTCTCCAGTTGCAAAAGCCTGGGAAAAATTGGACACTCTTGCCCTGCCCATTATCCTTAAAGGAAATTTCTTTCTTGGCTTATTGTTGTTTATTATGGTCTTTGCAGTTGAGCATTCCAAAATGAAGCAAAACAACTATATATAATGCAGAGTGATGATGGGTATGGCTTGGAAGAGTTTTGCAACAATGGTGGTTATCTTTCACATAATTCCAGTGTTCTTGTCAAAGACTGTGATTATATTTTTATAAATCTTATTTTTCCCATAGAGGAGTTTTTTCACATAAAGAATACAAAACTTGGTCTTGAGTATTAGACTCATGATAAGATTAAATACTGGAGACCACCAGGTCCCTTTCATTATGTGAAATAAATGGGATTTAGCCTACAGAAGGGTTTGTGATTACTCGGCTCCACCAAAAGTAGCTCCTCACTTTGATTCAGCAGAACACATTAATATTAATTTTGTTACTTGAACATTTGCTTTTCATATAACAAAATCCACATGCTTGGTGAAGGCCAACATATGCTGTTTATTATGCAGGTTTATCTGTTCCTGATGATGCAGCACATAAATCAAATCGAAATTAAACCAATACCACTTCTCCCCTGTGCCGTGGTATTTGGGTACAACATTCTTGGCTAAGGAATTGCAAGGAAGAATAAAATACTTTTGCTTATTGAATGTGATACAGTATCTTTAGAATCCTTTGTGGGATATTCTCATTGTCCTCCCTTATAACAATATGGCTGGACAGGAACTTTAAGTATTTCCATTATAAGGTCTCTTGTTTATGCGATTATTTTCCT
Source organism: Graphiurus murinus (assembly GCA_004027655.1). Classification (NCBI taxonomy): domain Eukaryota; kingdom Metazoa; phylum Chordata; class Mammalia; order Rodentia; family Gliridae; genus Graphiurus; species Graphiurus murinus. Next base: position 26,285 of record PVLC010011997.1, read on the forward strand.
TAGCTTTTGAAATCCTTTTAGTAGTGGCATATGATCTTACAAGCAACATGGAATTTTAAAAAAAAGTTAAGTTGGGGCTTAGTGAGACCGAGGGCTTTTTGTTTGGTTGGTTGGTTTTAAAATCTGGGACAGAGGGTATATCATTAATAACAAACATGTTTAAAATGGGTTGGGAAACATTTTTACTCTTTTTGTCTTCAGTAGAATAGAATGTTGGTTGCAACATTCAAATAGATATGAATGGTTTCTTATGTGAAAATGGTTTATTAACTATACTCCTGAAGGAATAAGGGGAAAAATCTTTATTATAGGGCTTTAATTTAATTTTTACTTAAACGTATGTGGGGTTTTTTTTGTTTGTTTGTTTTGTTTTTTTGCGGTACTGGGGATTGAACTCAGGGGCATTCACCTCCGAGCTATACCCTCAGCCCTATTTTTTATTCTATATTTTGAAACAGGGTCTTACTAAGTTGCAGAGTGCCTCACTAGGTAGCTGAGGATGGCTGTGAACCCGTATCCTCCGGTCTCAGCCTCCCAAATGCTGGGATTACAGCGTGCACCACCACACCCAGTTTATTTAAATGTATGTTTTCTGTAACACAAAAATGTTTAAAATTGTCTTTGTTACCAAACCAGTTTGTATTGGATGGGATTGAGGTGAGCCCTGTGTGTGTGTGTGTGTGTGACAATTTCTAAGGCTTTTGTGTTTTTTATTTGTTACGAAAATATTTATCAAGTTTGTAAAAAGAATACACTCTTAATTGTAGACCCTACAAGGCATGATTTCAAGGCTCTCAAACTCCTAACCACTGGTGCAATGAATGGTTAGATAGATCAGTATATTGTATCTAAAGTTTAGCTCAAATAAGACCTCCTCTGGAAAGATTTTCTGTATTCAATTTAATTTTTCATTTTGTTGTTTATTTCCTGGAACTTTTCTTCCCTGCCTGTCAACTTCCACGCAGGTTTTTATCTATAAGGTTTGGTTTCAAGGAACAGAGTAATTCAAGTTACCACAAAGCCAGAGGGAAATTCTTATAAGCAACTTCGGGGCCTGGAAATAAAATCTCTGCAGGAAGAGAGCGGGTATTCTGCTGCCTTTTGCAACTTTTTCTGTGGCTGAGTGGTCTCTCCCACACTTAACCCTGTCACTCAACTTCTCAACATCCTCTCTTGCTGCCCCACTGCTGGGTTTCTTGATTCTAATTCCCAATATGAGACTGATCACTTTCTTTTCCCTGTCAGTTCTTCTCCTGGGTGGTACAAACCCATGGAATGATCCACACCATTTGTCCTACAGTTTCCACATATCACTGGCATTTTCTCAAGCATATCTAATTAGAGAAGCAAGACCATAAGGGACATCTAGCTATTCTGTAAATGTCTAGTATGTGGAAGGTGCTTATTTTTAAATACATACTAAAAGAAAATGTTCATGATCTCTGTTTCTAGATTGTCAGAAAACAGGAGGAAAGTACCTAAAAGAGAGTTAACATTGGGGCAAAATGCTGTCTAATATTCTTTGAAATAGAAATTCTGCTTAAATAGCAAGATACTTAACATATAAGAAGCTTTTATATTATGAAAATATGGAAAGTTGCTTCAGTGAATTCTATGTAACTCCTCATCATATCTGGCTTCTCTGTATTTGGTAGCAGTGAGTACTCTTCTCTGTTTGACCCTGTCTTCTTCCTGGGCTCCTAGAACATCACTCTGCTCTTTGTGTCTCTTACTCCTCTGAATATTCCTTCTCAGATTTCTCTGTTGGCTTCCTTTCTTTCCTGACTCCCATTTTCAAACCTACTTTCCTAGTATTTGTGTCATCCAGGCTATCATTACGGTATGTAATTGTAGTCATACAACCATCACACCAATTCTATTCTTTTCCATAAAATTATCAGTCAACCATAATCCTGAAATCTAAGTTCCAATGTACAAGACATTTCTGGCTGACTTATTGAACATTTTCAGCTAGCTCCTTTCAGTCATTAGCAATCCCTGCCTTGCTTAAGTGAACTCTTGGTCTCCACTCTTCATTCCTGACACTTTCTGACTTTTCTATTTTGATGTCAGTGAGCATTTCCAACTAACTATCCGATCTGGAAAGTATACACAACTATCTACTTCTCTCTCTGGATTTCTGGGGTGAGTCAGTAAACAACATGTTATGCCTACTATTTTAACTTACCCAATGTTTATCTTCAGTCTTCATTCCTTCTGCTACTAGTTTGGAACTTCCTCATACCTCACATGACTCTGTTCCCTATTTGAAGATCATTCTTTTCTGTTCTGTTTTCAGTGCTTGTGGAGCTTTTACTAGTCATGTAAACATGTCACATGACTCCTCTCTTTAAAATCCTTTAATGGCTTTCAGTACTTACAGAGCCAAACTCATTTCACATGACATGGAAGATTTTTGGTAATCAAATTCAGATTCCTTCTCTCAGTTTTGTTTTTATCCTTCTCTTTCTTCCTGCATCTGTGCCTGACATAAACACAAAAGCAAGAGGATTTGGTGTAGGATTTGATCTGAATCAGAACTCCTACATCCTTCCTGAACAGAGAGACTGAGCAAATTTACCAAACTATGTTTAAGAGGTTTTGTCCTATTTACTATCTTCTCCTTAACATAATCGACAATCTTTAGATCATTGACATTCTTCTGAAGTCAAAATTTCTTATAAAACAAAAAATTCCTTCTTGGAAGAATTTATTAAAGAACATATCAAATTGAAGTAGTGAGAAAAGGTCAATATTTAAGTCTTGTTTCTCAAAAGTATAAAGACTTAAAGAAATACTATCCTTTATCAAACTAACTATGCAAAAGCTTTAGAAAAAGTTAAAAAAATAGATGCTCTGTTTGAAGATATAACTCTATATCTAATAAAAAGTAAATTATTTTTAATAACATTTTGTACTTTTATTGGTACATTATAGTCTTACATCATATAAAGCTCATAGTGATGGTGACATACATGCACACAGCACTTGGTAAGTTTTCCCCTGGCTTCCTTCCCACTCCTCTTTTCCCCATACAAGACACTGAAATTGGCATTGGTATTCTCATAACAGTACTTAATGTCAATGGAAGTTTTTCCGTCATTAATTTTCCCTCTCCTTCTCCTTCTCCCAAACTGTCTCCGTTGTTTCACTGGAGTTTCTCTTCCATTTTCTAAACTCTTTCATATATATAAAAGTAAATTATTCTAAGACTGGATGTAATCAAAACATAAGAAATAAAAGAAATGTTCTTCTTTCTCTTTTTTTAATTGTTGTTTGATAATTTTCATTTTATGTGTCTCCTCGGTCCATCATGATGTATGTTTTAAGGCTGGTTATTCCTAGCTATTTTCATTTTCTAGAAAGATTGTTTTGAGGATCTCTGAATTCTGAAGAGTTTTAATATTTTTTTTCCTGTCACTCTTCCCTAAGTAGTTTTTCCCTCAAAATAAAATTCATTCATGAGCCAGGAGTGGTGGCGCATGCTTGTAATCCCAGCATTTGGGAGGCTGAGACCGGAGGATCCGGGTTCGCGACCAGCCTCAGCTACCTAGTGAGGCACTCCACAACTTAGTGAGACTCAGTTTCAAAATAAAGAATAAAAAATAGGGCTGGGGGTGTAGCTGGGAGGTAAAACACCCCTGAGTTCAATCCCTAATACCGCAAAAAAAAAAATTAATTCATGGAAATAAAATGCAAACCCCTCTTTTCAATACTATGCCTTAGGCAAAAATATTATTCTACCTGATTTCAAATTTTGGCTCAGTCTACTCCAAAGGCCTAACTAGAAAATGTAAGTAGATATGTAGAGGATATATACCCACTTCACTAACTCACAACTGTAACGTGGTTCTGAGAATGTGTACTAGTTCTCTATTGTTGCTGGAGCAAATTACCCCAACCTCTCTTGTGATTTTAATGTTCTTAACTACTTTTGTCATGCTCTTGGAAAACCATGAATTAGCATGGATTAGTTTGTCATAATAACTACTGTTGTCTGGAACTGCAGAACATAAAAATCAATGCTACATATAAAAACTATAAATTTGAGAAGTAGGAATTGTCACTTTCTGGTCTGGGGACTGAGTGGGTTGCTAATGAGGGAGGACTGACTTCAGAGATGACATGTGTAATTATTAACTTTATCCTAGCCTTGAGCCTAATGCTTGTGGTTGACTAGATGCTTATCTCTAGACCTATACACAAATACTTGACAACCCTTTTTAGAATGATAAAAAACTTGCCTCTTTGTATCCTAGATCTTAATTCAAGCAAGCCAAGACAGGAATAAGATGACCATATTTGATCCAATATTTAGTGGAAAAAAAAAGACTTGATAAGCATCCAACTACATATTTTCATGGGCACACAATAGCAAGGCCATGCCTGACCCTCTGCCACCCCACACCTTCCTAACTTTTTTATTAGGACTATACTATTTATATTCAAAATGATATTAAGCATACATTTTGATATTATTCTCACTATATAGTTTTCTGCTTCATTTTGTCTTGTTTTATTTTATTTTTACATTTATATTTAATATACCCTTACTGGTACATTATACATCATGATGAGGTACAGAGTGATAGAAACACATGCCACAGCACATGGTATGTTTCCCTCTGTCTGGACCCCACCCCCCTCTCTCCTCCCCATACATGTTACTGAGATAGGTATTGATTCATTTTGTATCTGTATAGTAGTATCATTTGAACTGTTTTCTTCATCAAGTCTCCTTCTCCTTCACCTCCCTCCCCCAATCCTCCACCATTTCACTGGAATCTCTCCTTCTTTATCTGAACTGGAGATAAGTTGAAAATAAGTTGAACACTTACATTTCTGTTTTTATTTTTTCTCTACTACTAAATCATGTGATCTCATCTGGACTGAATGAGTGGTTGTAGCTTAAAGACACTAGTTACTGAGGACAGAATTTTCTTTGCCTTCACTCAAAGTAGAGTTTAAAGCACCAGGTCTACCAGCTAACAGCCATAAGGTTTTCTTGTGTGTCTATGGATGCTGGTGCTTTTCTCTCCTGAAATTCTCTGCCTTTCTGCTGAAAATGCAGTGTCCTCACCTGTGTTGTCTCTGGGTGCTTTAGTCTCACTATGGGTGTGGTGTTCCAGGTGGTATGAGTCACTTCACACATGGTAATAAAATTGGTAACTTCCATCCTCTACTCTGAAGTATGATATTACTTTCCATGTAGTATCTTCAAAATATCCTTTAAAAAACAGCTGAGGTAGTATTACCATTTAATCACTTTATATCCAATATCCTGGGAGCAATCCATGTTCAATAAGTATAAAGTTTAAAAAAACAAGCAGATCAAAAAATATATAGCTTTTTGCATTTGGGAGGCTGAGACTGGAGGATCTGGGTTCGAGGCCAGTCTCAGCTACCTAGTGAGGCACTCTGCAACTTAGTGAGACCCTGTTTCAAAATAAAGAATAAAAAAATAGGGCTGGGGATATAACTCGGAGGTAGAATGCCCCTGAGTTCAATCCCCAGTACCGAAAAAAAAAAAGATACACATGTATATATATGTATCTTTTTATATATATATACATGTGTATCTTTTTTTTTCTTAGCAAATTCATTTTGTTAGATACATTTTGATATGCTTACTTTCAAAATGTTTCAGTTAGCTTTAATATTACTGTGTCCATGCATTTGTAGTTGTTTTTCAATTTTATGTTATAAAACAAGTATGTTAACAAGAATAGTTCAACCCCAAAGCTAGTAGAAGACAGGAAATTATGAAAATCAGAGCAAATTAATGAAGTAGAGAATAAAAAGATAATACAGAAAATCAACACAACCAAAGCTGGATTCTTGAAAAAATAAACAAGATAGATAAACCAAGATAGATAACCCTAACCAAAAGAAAGAGAGAATCAACCTAAATTACCAAAATAAGACATGAAAATGGTGATATTACCACCAACAGTATAGAAATACAGAGGCTAGTCAGAAACTATTTTGAAAAACTATACTCCAACAAAATGGAAAATCTAGAAGAAATTGACAAATTTCTAGACACAAATAACCTTCCTAATTTGAGTCAAGAAGATATAGAAAACTTAAACCGACCAATAGCAATCAAAGAGATAGAAACAGCAATAAAGAGTTTGCCATCAAACAAAAGCTCAGGACCAGATGGTTTTCCAAGTGAATTTTATAAAACATTTATAGAAGAGCTAATCCCAATACTCCTCAAACTATTCTATGAAATAGAAAGAAACGGGACTCTCCCAAATACATTCTATGAAGCCAATATCAAATTAATACTGAAGCTAAATAAAGACAGCTCAAAAAAGAAAACTATAGGCCTATATCATTGATGAACTTAGATGCAAAACTGCTAAACAAGATACTAGTAATGCGCATTCAAAACCACATCAAGAAAATTATACACCATGACCAAGTTGGGTTCATCCCAGGGATGCAAGGCTGGTTCAACATAGGAAAAACAATCCATGTAATTCACCACATAAACAGAATCAAATCACATGATCATCTCAATTGATACTGAAAAAGCATTTGACAAGATCCAACACCCATTCATGCTAAAAGCACTGCAGAGAATCGGAATAGAAGGAACGTACCTCAAAGTCATAAAGGCCCACAGCCATATACAAGAGGCCCACAGCCAACATCATATTAAATGGAGAAAAACTGCAAGAGTTCCCACTAAAGACAGGAACAAGACAAGGATGCCCATTATCACCTCTTCTGTTCAATATTATACTTGAGATTCTATCCAGAGCAATAAGGCAAGAGAAAGAAACCAAAGGGGTTAAAATAGGGAATGAAGAACTAAAACTATCCCCTTTTGCAGATGACATGATACTATACTTAGAAGACCAAACAAAGTCAGCCAAAAAACTTATAGAACTGATCAACAAATTCAGCAAAGTGTCCGGATACAAAATCAATCTTAAAAAAATCAGAAGCTTTTCTATATGCCAACCATAAATCCACTGAAAAAGAAATCCAGAAAACAATTCCACTCACAATAGTACCCTGAAAAATAAAACACTTAGGGATAAACCTAACCAAACTGGTAAAAGACCTCTATAAGGAAAACTATAAAAAGTTAAAGAAAGAAATCGATGAAGACCTTAGAAGATGAAGGATCTTCCATGCTCTTGGATAGGCAGAATAAATACCAAAATGGCCATCCTCCCAAAACTGATTTACAGATTCAATGCAGTACCCATGAAATTACCAAGGTCACTCCTCACAGACACAGAAAAATTAGTCCTTAAATTCATTTGGAACAACAAAAAGCCAGGATAGCCAAAGTAGTTCTTAGCAACAAGAACCATGCAGGAGGTATCACAATACCTGACTTCAAACTCTACTACAAAGCCACAGTAATAAAAACAGCCTGGTATTGGCACAAAAACAGACACATAGACCAATGGAGCAGAACAGAATACTCAGAAATAGATCCACATGCTTATAGTCAACTGATTTTTGACAAAGGAGCCAAAAATATACACTGGAAAAAAGATAGCCTCTTTAACAAATGGTGTTGGCAAAACTGGTTAACCATATGCAGGAAAATGGAAATAAACCCCACTTCCTCACCCTGCACAAGAGTAAACTCAAGGTGGATCAAAGACCTGGCAGTTAGGCCAGAGACCTTGGAGCTACTTGAGGAGGGCATAAGCCCAGCACTTCAACACATAGGCACAGATAAAAACTTTCTCAACAAGACCCCAAAAGCACAAGCAACTCAAAGGAAGATCAATACATGGGATTGCATTAAACTGAAGAGCTTCTGTGCAGCAAAGGACAGTATCAAGAACCTCAACAGAGAGTTCACAGAGTGGGAGAAAATTTTTGTCAGCTACTCTCCTGATAGAGGTCTAATATCTAAGATATACAGAGAACTCAAGAAAATCACAGCTAAGAAAACAAACAATCCAATCAAAAAATGGGCAAAGGATCTAAATAGACACTTCACAAAAGAAGAAATACAAATGGCTAATAAATGTATGAGAAAATGTTCCTCATCATTGGCAATCAGAGAGATGCAAATCAAAACTACCTTGAGATTTACCTAACTCCAATCAAAATGGCAATCACCAAGAATACAAACAACAACAACTGCTGGCGAGGGTGTAGAGAAGTGGGAACCCTAATACATTGTTGGTAGGGATGCAAAAACAGTATGGAGGATCCTCAGACGAATGGGAATGACCCTACCATATGACCTACGATACCACTTCTGGGTATCTACCCAAAAGAATGGAAACCAAACTATCAGATTGATGCATGTGTATCTATGTTTATAGCTGCACAATTCACAATTGCCAAACTATGGAAGCAGCCAAGATGTCCATCGACAGATTAATGGATTACAAAACTATGGGACATGTACACAATGGAATTTTACTCAGCCATAAAGAAGAACAAAATCATGTTATTTGCAGGGAAATGGAGGCACCTGGAAAACATTATGTTAAGTGAGATTAGCCAGTCACAAAGAGTAAAAAAAGCTTATGTTCTCCCTAAAATGGGGATGCTATGGAAAAGATGGGGCATAACAGGGTCTCCAGATGAAAAAGAAGAGACCCTCAATAAGCAAAGAAGTTGACTTAACTGAAGGGGATGGATACGGGGGGTGGGGGGGAGAGACACCCTAATGCACATGATATACTTTCACAAATATATCAAGGTCAATCACTAAACTGAACTTGAGAAGGAGGGAGGGTGAGGGAATGGGGTGGGAATTGAGGAAGAGGTTAAATGAGAAATGTGTGCATATATGCCTTTATCAGCTTATACCTAACAAAGATGTATGATTACATAGCACCAAATATTATATAAAAATAATATTTAAAAAGTATGTTTTCTCATATTTTTGATATTATTTCCATATTGTTTCACAAAGAAAACTTTTCATAACATATTTGACCATTTTCCTTAAAAGTTGGCAAAGCTGGTCCCTCTAGTTTTACTGCCATAAACATCTTTATGCATTAGTTCTCCATATTCCCCATATTTAGGACAATTCATTAGAAGATATTGTCATATTCTATAAAGTAGTTTACAAAATTGGCTAAAATTCTCCATACTTCTCACACCCATGCTCCTTTAACCTGTCATTTTGCAACTTCTCCCTTCAAAACGTGAAATCTGGTAGGACGTGGTGGCACACACTTGTAATCCCAGTACTTGGGAGGCTGAGACCAGAAGATCTAGGTTTGCGGCAAGCCTCACTACTTAGTGAGGCCCTCTGCAACTTAGTGAGACCCTGTTTCTAAATGAAAAATAGGACTGGAGGCATAGCCCGGCCCCTGGATTCAATCCCCAGTACCACAAAACAAACAACCCCCCCCCCAAATGTGTTTCCACTACTTGAATTAGAACATGTGACTTGCTTTGACCAATTATATGCAGGAGGAATGACAATTGTGCCAGTTCCAAGTCTCCATCTCAAGAAGCCTTGCAGCTTCTGCTCCAGTTCTGGGAATCCTTCTAGCTGCCATTAATGGCAGTAAACCAGCTGTTGACTGATGAGAGACCCATAACCCATCTGCCCCTGTGCCTCAGGCTGACTGACAACCAACCACAAAAGCAGGGAGCTCAGCATGGCCAGAACAACCACACAAGAAAAATAACCAAATTGTTATTGTATCTGAGTTGGAGAGTGGTATTTCATAGTAAAACTAACTGATACAGCTTATCTGGTCAAAAAGAATAACATTTCTAAGGCTCATTATTCACATTGATAAATTGCCTTCCAAACCATCATAAAGGTTTGCCTTGCCATTGTTTACTACCTTCATCAGCTAGGGTTATCATATTTGTAAATCTTTGCTAGCTTAATCAAAGGTAATTGATGTTTTCTTTACATTTTAAGAATGAACGTTCAAAGTCATTTTTACCTCATTCTGATGAAGTACTCGCCAATGTGATGTGCTTTCTTTTAAATAAGTCACATTTAATAGTAATTTTTTCCTAAGCTATTTTTTCTAGAATTGAAATAGTTATCAGGCTTATTTTCTCTTAAAAGATATAAAAACTGTAACACAGATTTTGATTTTTAATTTGTTACATAATGCTTTTCAGATATTCTCTTGTTAAACTCTCTTCCTTTGATATTTTTAATTAACTATCAAATTTATAAAAGTGACCTCGTATGACTACATTGGATATTGATCTCAGTGATTATAACTATTCTAAGTTGTTAAAAGTTACGGGATCATTCTTGGCTCAGAAAAGAAAGCAAGAAGATGAGCTAATTATATTCAAATTGACAAATTTGCTTCTGGGTCAAGCAGATGTGCAGAAAATACAAACACTGAATTGGCCGTCATGCTTGTGAGACTTAGAAGCTTTGCCACCACTCAGTCTTTTTTTATTGCACACAGAGTGAAAGCACGGATCACATCATTCATGCTGTCTTTGTAGGTAACTGAAAACCCACTGGAACATTAAGTTATGAGTCCGATTCATTGGGCTGATGCATATAGACAATTCATACTAGGAGAATGTTACTAAGATTTTTACAATATGAACCATGTTACTGGAGCAACTCAGCTCTGCTCCATGTATCTCATCTTGTAGACTATGAGTCCAAGTATGTTCTCACGGTGAGATGAGTAAGCCGAGGCCCAGTCACACATACACTTTTCAAGCTCCTGCTGGCATCATGGTTACCAGTTCGCAATTTGTCCAAGAAGGTTACTTGCTGGGTCTCCAAGGCCAGTGGGATGTCACTACAAAGTTACATGGCCAACCAAAGTATGTGGATACAGGCAGTGGTGAAGTAGTGAGCCATTAATAAAGTCAAATTTAATAAACATATTGATTCAGGTTAAAAGTCACAGGATAGCATAGCATCTATTGATAAGAGGTCCTCTTTTTATAATGCAATCTGAAATATTTATTCCACCTACCAGATAAAACTGTGTCGTGGTATGTAGCATGTATGTTTTCTAAAATGCCTTCCATGTTTATTGCTTTTTATTTACCATTGCATAGAAACACATATATCGCTTATTTGAGGAATTTATTGGGATAGTGAGAGTTTGGATAGTGATAGATGCTTGTGTTACAAAGATCGATTTTTAGAATTTGTGGGAACACAGCAAATAATTTATGAAACAGAAGAATACACTGCCTCCTAGATAATTGTGTGTGTGTGTGTGTGTGTGTGTGTGTTAGTACTGGAAATTGAACCCAGGGTCATTCTAACTTTGAGTCACATCCACAGCCCTATTTCATTTTATTTTGAAATAGGGACTCACTAAGTCTCAGATGGCCTCCCTAAATTGCTGAGGCTGGCCTGGAACCTGTGATTCTTTTGTCTCAGCCTCCCAAGTACTAGGATTACAGGCTTGCATCACTGTGCCTATCTCTGGATTATTTTCTGATGCTGGTAAAAATGCAAAGAAGCCTGGAATTTATTTTGGTAATGTGTAAAAATTGATATGCAATAGAACGAATCACTTGTATTTCTTGAATGAAAACAACTAATTACTTTGACAAATTTATAAGTAGCTTAGTATTGCTTTTGAGCATTAAAATGCTAAAATTTTGTCTCAATGAAAATTGAAAATACTTATTGGTAAACACATTTAATTTTGAAAACATTTTTGAACTTGTCAACTTTTTGGGAAAAATGCATAAGACAGTAGAATTTTAATTATCATTATTGAAGCTTCAATTGTTTCACATAAAAGTGATGAATAATGAACTTAATTTGTGAAATTCAAGACTGAAATAGTTTACATAGTTATCATTTATAGTTGGACTAGAAAGAATATTATCTGAAATAATAGCATATTGATCTTTATTATCAGTGCTCTAAAGAAAGAACTTAAGAAATAGTTGCATGAAAATTTTGCAACTATATTTACCTATAGTTGTATCATTGAGGACAAATACTGGAGTTTAAGTCAAATTTTTAAATTTTTAAATTTTAAATTTTTAAATTTAAGTCAAATTTTTATTTAAAAATTCAGGATATTTTAATGTGGTGCTACACTACCACATTCAATTATTTCTGGATAAGCAGTAGGAGATGTAAATTAAGTGAATCATTAAATTCCTTCTTGATGGACTTTATACTTATCACAAATTAGGTAAATACTAGAAAGAAGTAACACGAGAGCAACAAATGGTTTTGAAATTTTTTTTTTTTTTCGGTACTGGGGATTGAACTCAGGGGCGTTCTACCTCCGAGCTACACCCCCAGCCCTATTTTTTATTCTTTATTTTGAAGCCGGGTCTCACTAAGTTGCGGAGTGCCTCACTAGGTAGCTGAGGCTGGCCGCGAACCCGGATCCTCCGGTCTCAGCCTTCCGAATGCTGGGATTACAAGTGTGCGCCACCACGCCCGGCTTGAAATTGTTTTTAATTTTATTTGATTTTCATTTTTGCTACTGAGGATTGAACCCAGGGATGTCCTCTCTCTAAGCTATACACCCCTAGGTCATTTTAATTTTTATTTTGAAACAGGGCATCACTAAATTGCTGAGGCTGGCCTAAATTTATAATCCACCTGTCTCAGCCTCCCAAGTACTAGGATTACAGATGTATGCCACCATGCCTGGCTATAGTAGAAAATTTTAAATCAGAATAATGAGCAATTTGGAAAGTAGAATTGTATTTTAGAGATTCATGTTTGAATTATGATAATTTCATAGCTTGTACAACTCTTTTCAGTTTTATATGAACAAAGTGTTTTATTAAAATGCAGATTTATTTGATGCATGAATTCATTATTAAATCCATAAAACAAAGTAAGGCTGAGAAAGAGAAAATGATATAGAAATAAAAGAATATTACATAATATTTAAAGCAAAATAATTTTAATGAAAAAACTAGCAACTATTACAGATATCAAAAGTAAAATTTTTTGAAAAATTATTCTTTCAATTTGTTAAATTCTGACTTTTTTCCTAGTAATTTTAGATAGCTTTATGGCTTGAAAATTAATAAAATTAATGAAATTAGGCTAAATAAATATGATATTCCAATAACTAATTTTAAGTTATTAATGGACATTTAATATTAAAACTTGAGTATTACAAATGAGAACAATTTTAAATATAGTTTTTGTTAGTTTAGCAAAAATATAGAGAACACTTGAGATTCTGTTTTGTGTCTGAAAAATTCTCTACTTGTTTAGACTTTGTTACATAATAACCAACAGTTTGACAAGAAATCTTTGGAAGGAGTGATACAGTTTCTTATGTTAAATTATGACTCAAAAAGAGGCACCATTTAACTAGAGGCAGTTACATTAAAGAAATATGATACTTCCTATAAATTAAGAAACAATTTCAAATTAGAATGGTTTGATGAGAAATATGTACCGTGAGTTATATTAATATTATAGCAGGTATCATTTAATAAGTAGTTTCATTGTGTATGTACAAATATGTGGTTTATTATACTCTGGCGTACACATACACATATAGCATAGTATAAAGAGTGTTTCATATTTTGAATATTACTCGGTTAATAGGTTTTTGTGTCTGGCAGTCCAGAGTTAGGAAGGCTTTGGGGCTGGTTTAAGGCAGTATCTCCCCGTTTGTCTAACCCTTTTGTTCTGCACTACTCTGTACAGACTTTGTTCTTCGGCAGTGGAATCCCACTTTGGTGATAATATTGTTGAGTCTATCCCAGGCTGTCTGTTGTCCTTACACCATGACAAAGAAAGAGTACCTTTCAGGGACTCTCTCTTTCAGAGGCAGTTAAAATTCATCCTCAGAAGTTTGCAGAAAACTCTCGGATCTTGCATCTTTTTCCAGACTGGGAATGTTCATGGTCTGAACCTCTTCTCCATGATACAGGTAATGTCATACACAGTCTGGCATAGGCTGAGTTCCTGAACCAGCCCTAGCTGAATCGATGGCATGCTCATGCTCACAGGCCAAAACACCAAGTGCTGTAGTGATGGAGGATCCAGGAGGGCCACTGATTATATCTACTGCAAATATGTCAGAGTGATAGCGCCTTCTGTGGCCAGCTGCCAAATGATGAACTTCTCCCTGCATCTCTTGCTGTATCTCTCTGGGCACATTAAACTAACAAAGCAGAATAAAACCTCTAACCCCTTTTTCATCAGTCACTTCAACCTGCAATGTTATCAATGTTATTTTCTACTTCTAGCCTATGAAAAGTCAAACTTCTTTTTTTTCATGAAGTTGATTTTCTTTGTAATCTGAGCCTGAATACCTTAAAATAATAAGATGAACCTTTTAATTACACATAACCAAGTAGTTTATTATTCTTTCTTTTTGAAAAAAAAGTGGAAAATCATTTGCATCACACAAGCAAGATATTAAATGCCCAGGGTTAGTAGTGTAGGTTGAATTGAGTTGTAATTTTATCTGTTTCCTTGAGAAAGTAGAGAAATGGTTTTCTTATGAGGGAAATTCAGATTGGACTAAATATGCCTACCATGAATTATTGAATGTGGGCCATCTAGAGTTTTAGGAAATGTACTATGAGTTGTTGAGATGTCATTGGAATTCACTTGGCTTTGCTTTGTGGAGTGGAATAGGGAGATGGCTAAGGAAAGGACTGCATTCACTTTGGGAACAAATTAATCAGGAGCGGGTCAGCGTACTGTTTCTGGGCATAGTGCATCAAATGCTATTGTGTCAAACTCAGGTTTGTCACACTAAATTTTTGACTTAATACCTTGTTAATATACAATTTTTTTTACCCTTTGTCCTCTAAATATACAACATCTGATATAGCATTCCACTTCATCCTTTTCCTCTTCACTGTATAGTCGGACAAAAGCAGATAACCTCTGATTCTTTTATATTGGGTAAAATTTAACCCTCCAATTCAAGACTGGATTTGAAAGGATTGAAAGATGCAAATCAAGTGTCAAAGGATGAAGTATGGGGATGACCAAAGCCTTGAAGTTCCTCTTCTCTGCTACCCAGTTCTCTTGTAGTTAATGTAGTTAACTGGTTAATGAGTTAATATATAAATCAGAACCCCCCCACGCCTCTGTAAAGATAGAACAGTGAGATTCTAAAACTTGTATTAGCAAGGGATCTAATGCTCTTTATTTACATTGTATTAATTATCAAAAAAAAATCCAATAGCATTAAACAGCTCCGAAGAATGTTTACCCAAGGGAAGTCTATATTTTTGGCAAGCAATAAAATGTTGAATATAAATGAAAACCAACCCCGGATTCTAGCATATGTGTCTCAAGTATGCTATTTCCTGAGAGATCGATTCAAGATGGCATCTGAGTGAAATGCCTTTCCACAGGCACTGTAATTTCAAATCAAATTTGCCCCCCCAAAACAGCTTCTTAACAGAAGGAAAAAGGCAACAAAAAAAGCGAAATTTGAACCACAACTAAAGAAGACCCAGAGAGCTGATGAGGGAAGCAAAGGAGACCGCTGCACTGCGGCTCAGCGCTTGGTGCTGGGCGGTGGAGCGGAGCCGGGACCTGGAACTGTGGCGGCCATCCAGATGCCGGGATCTACAAACACCATGGCAGACCAGCGACCAGACCAGGTGTGGAGCTAGCATTTCCAGTACCCTATGCCCTATCCAGGAGGGGATCCCCGCGCCAGCCACAGTGACCAGAAAGTGTGGGACGATCAGCGTAAGCTCTAGTGGGACAACACCAGAGCACCTCTCCAGGGCCAGGACGACCGACTGCACAGCAGAGCTTGAACCAAAATGGCCACAAATGCAACTTCTTGATGGAAAGAAAGAGGAGCAGAGAGGCAGAGGATGGAGCAGGGCAGTGAGAGCCCAGGGAAAACAAGGAAACCGGTGGGCACCATCTTTCATGCCAGCCCCTCCCAGC
Organism: Graphiurus murinus; assembly: GCA_004027655.1. Lineage (NCBI taxonomy): Eukaryota > Metazoa > Chordata > Mammalia > Rodentia > Gliridae > Graphiurus > Graphiurus murinus. Next base: position 42,102 of record PVLC010011997.1, read on the forward strand.
CAACTTCTACCAGCTATCTGGATCTCCATTGTCCTCCTGAGCCCCCAGCAACCAGAGGTGGAGCAAGCAACAATGGAACTCTGAGCAGCAGGTATCTGTAAGTTAGATTACACCCCTGGGGTGCGGGGGCCCATATACAAGGGTCAGACTCAGTCACCCACCCTTCTAGCAATTGGACAGGAATAGAAGTGTGGAAGAACCCAGTGCACATAGGGCATCTGAAAAGGCCCAGCATTTAGACTACACTCCTGCCATCAGCAAAGGCAGAGAAAGAGAGATGTAGACAGGTCCTGTGGAGAACCCAGAGACATAAGCAAGCAGCGGGAGAAGCACCAATGAAACCCCCTGCCTGCACTGAGAGAGCAAATAAAAATTCCAGAGACACACTCGAAAAGTTAAGCTCAGTACTTATGGACTAGCATGGTGTTTGATTTTGTTGATTGTTGTTTTAAGTTTTGGGTTTTTTGGGGGTGTTAAGTTTCATCTGTTTTTACTCTGTTTTTGTTTTGTATTGCCTTGATTTATTTGTTTGTTTGGATGATTGGTTGGTTTGTTATTACTTGCTTAGCTTGTTGAATATCCTCCTTATCCCTTTTACAAACTTCCCCCTTCTCTCCCCTCTATATTCCTCTCCTCAACACTTTACCTCCTCTCTTGTCTTTTTCTTTTTTTCCATTCTCATATCAAGACCATCTCATACTACCACACTCATAACTCTATATTGACTTCCAGAATCTCCCATCTATAATCGTTACAGTATATCACCTCAACACACTCAACCTCTTATTCCTGGAACATACCCTCTTCTTTACCCTATTCCTGCATTCATCACTGTGACCTCTCACCCAACCTTTATCACCGAACACAACCTGTCCTTGTATATACCATCAGACACCTCTAACCCCCACCCCCACAGAGATGGGATGAGAAAACTTGCAAGAGCAGCAAAGATATAAATTTAAGAACAGGGGAACCATGGGAAGGAAAAATAACAAAGAAATAATGAGCCACCACAACCCCTCAATAACAGATCTCACCAACCCAGAATGGCAGAGACTACCAGAAGAAAAATTCAGAGCTTTAATACTAGAAACAATACAGAATTTTCAGGAAGAATGTAGGGAGAGGTAGAAGGAAATAAAGGAACAAATAAACAAAGAATTCGATGACTTGAAAAGGAACCAAAGAGAAGCATTGAAGGAAGTGAAAGATGAAATAACCGAAATGAAGGCATCAATACAAACTATAAACAGCAGATTAGATCACATGGAAAATAGAATATCACTCTTAGAAGATGACCATACCAAAATGAATCTATAGTACAAAATTTAGGGAAAAAAACCAAAACAAACAACAGTATGAATTGGACATCGAAGAGATATGGGCCAATTTTAAAAGAGCTAACCTAAGAATAATAGGCATAGAAGAGGGATTAGAAGTTGAAACCTGTGGAATAAACAATCCCTTCAAAGAAGTAATATCAGAGAATTTTCCAAACATAGAAAGAAAAGTTGACATACAGATACAGGAAACATACAGAACTCCCTCAAGACAAGACCAAAGAAGAGGTTCACCACGCCACATAGTAATCAAGTTGACCAATGTAGAGGCTAAGGAGATAAGTGTAAAGGCAACAAAGGTAAAAGGCCAAGTGACATTTAGAGGCAAACCAATTAGAATCATGCCAGACCTCCCAAATCAAGTCATGAAATCCAGGAGGGGCTGGAGTAACATACTCCAAACCCTGAAAGAAAATAACTTGCAGCCAAGATTCCCATACCCAGCAAAACTCTCTCTTAACTCCAAGAAGACACAAAGTAACTGTGTAAATGCATGGAGACTAAACATGCTGAATGAAAATTGGGTCATAGAAGAAGTAAGGGCAAAAATTAAAAAATTCCTAGAAACCAATGAAAACAAAGACATGATATATCAAAACCACTGGGACACCTTGAAGGCAGTACTAAGAGGAAAATTTATAGCACTCAGTGCCCACATAAGAAGAACAGAAAATCATCAAATAAATAACTTAATGAAAGAGCTCAAAGCCCTTGAAAACACGAATAGTCTAACCGCAAAGCCAGTAGAAGATAGGAAATTATGAAAAACAGAGCAGAAATTAATGAAATAGAGAATAAAAAAATACAGAAAATCAAAAAAACCAAAAACTGGTTTCTTGAAAAAATAAACAAGATAGATTAAACCATTGGCCAACCTAACCAAAAGAAAGAGAGAATCAACCCAAATTACCAAAATACGAGATGAAAAAGGTGATATTACCACCAACAGTATGGAAATACAGAGGATAGTCAGAAAATATTTTGAAAAACTATACTCCACCAAAATGGAAAATCTGTAAGAACTCAACAAATTTCTAGACACATATAACCTTCCTAAAGTGAGTCAAGAAGGCATGGAAAACTTAAACCGACCAATAACAATCAAAGGCATAGAAACAGGAATAAAGAGTTTGCCATCAAACAAAAGCCAGGGCCTGATGGTTTTCCACGTGAATTTTATAAAACATTTATAGAAGAGCTAATCCCAACACTCCTCAAACTATTCCATGAAATAGAAAGAAATGGGACCCTCCCAAACACACTCTATGAAGCCAACATCACTTTAATACAGAAGCCAAATAAAGACAGCTCAAGAAAAGAAAACTATAGGCCTATTTCACTGATGAACTTAGATGGAAAACTGTTAAACAAGATACTAGCAATGCGCATTCAAAACCACATCAAGAAAATTATACACCATGACTAAGTCGGGTTCATTCCAGGGATGCAAGGCTGGTTCAACATAAGAAAAATAATCCATGTAATTCACCACATAAACAGAATCAAAGACAAAAACACATGATCATCTCAATTGATGCTGAAAAAGCATTTGACAAGATCCAACACCCATTCATGCTAAAAGCACTTCAGAGGATCATAGTAGAAGAAATGTACCTCAACATCATAAAGGCAATATACAAGAGGCCCACAGCCAATATCATATTAAATGGAGAGAAACTACAAGAATTCCCACTAAAAACAGGAACAAGACAAGGATGTCTATTATCACCTCTTCTGTTCAATATAGTACTTGAGACTTCAACATATAGGCACAGGTAAAAACTTTCTCACCAAGACCCCCAAATCACAAGCAACTCAAAGGAAGATCAATACATGGGATTGCATTAAACTGAAGAGCTTCTGTGGAGCAAAGGACACTATCAAGAACCTCAACAGAAGCCGGACGTGGTGGCGCACACTTGTAATCCCAGCATTTGGGAGATTGAGACCAGAGGATCCGGTTCGAGGCTAGCCTCAGCTACCTAGTGAGGCACTCCGCAACTTAGTGAGACCTGGTTTCAAAATAAAGAATAAAAAATAGGGCTGGGGGTGTCACTCAGAGGTAGAATGCCCCTGAGTTCAATTCCCAGTACCGAAAAAAAAAAAAAAAAAAA
>PVLC010011998.1:0-16246 GCA_004027655.1 Graphiurus murinus
GTCTCGCTCCTCCTCTTTCCAGGTGTGCGTCTCCGGTGGGCGGTGGGCTGGGCTATACGTTGTGGGCTGGGCTGTACGTTTCTCTCGGGCCGAACCAAAATTTTTCTTTTTAAGGGGTGGACGACACTCTCCGGATTTTTAAAAGGCTAAAAACTATATTTCTATGAATTTTCCCGATACCTCTTTTTCTACCTAACATATACACTTCTAATCTACCTCATCAAAACCCTGTTTCAAAACCAAAAATGTAAAAAGGGCTTGGGATATAGCTCAGGGCTAGAATACCCTGGGGCTCAAGCCCCAGTACCACCACAAAAAAGGGGGGGATGTGGGGAAACTGGAACCCTCATACACTGCTGATGAATATAAAATAGTGCAGCTGCCTTAGAAAACGGTTTGATGGTTCCTCAAAAAGTTAAACACAGAGTTGCTACATAACCTAGCAACTCTACTAAGTATATACCCAAGAGAATTGAAAACATGTATTCACAGAAAACTTATATACAAATTCTCATAGCAGCATTATTCATAATAATACATACAACTGATGAATGGATAAACAAAATATGGCATATCCATGTAATAGAATATATGTTGTCAGTAAAAAGGAATGAAGCTGGGGCATGGTGGTACATGCCTGTAATCTCAGTACTTGGAAGGCTGAGACTGGAGGATCATAGATTCGAGGACAGACTCAGCCACTTAGTGAGGCTCTTATCAACTTAGTGAGACCCTGTTTCCAAACAAAAAATAAAACAGGACTGGGTTGTAGCCTGGAGGTAGAATGCCACTAGGTTCCATCCCCAGTAAAAAACAAAACAACACACACACACACACACACACACATACACACACACACACACGGAATGAAGTACTGATCAATGTCAACATGGATCCACCTTGAGAAAGTTAAGCTAAGTGGAAAGAAACCAGACACAAAAGGCCTTGTATTGTTTGATTCCGTCTATACAAAATAGGCAAGTCCATAGATATTAAAAGTAGATTAATAGTTGCTAGGGGTTGGGAAAAGGGAAACTATAAGTGACTGCTAGTGGGTACAGGGTTTCTTTTGGGGGGGATGAAATGTTCTAAAATTAGATAATGATGATGGTTGTACAATTCCAAATATACTAAAATCTCCTGAATTTTAGACTTTAAAAGAAAGAATTGAGCCAAGTGTATTGGCACATATTTGTAATTCCAGTACTTGGGAGGCTGAGACAGGAGAACCGCAGGTTCAAAGCCAGCCTCAACAACTTTGTGAGACCCTGTTTCCAAATAAATTAAAAAAAAATAATAATAATAAAATGGTGCTGGGGGTGTAGCTCAGAGGCAAAATGCCCCCAAGTTCAATCTCAGTAACACACACACACACACACACACACACTGAATTGTACAGTGTGCTAATTAAATCTCAATGAAACTTTTAAAATATATCAGGGTGATTTGTATGTACAAATAGCATTTTGTCAGTTTTTATTTGGCCCTTCATCCCTGCCACTGTGAATCTTGAGGTTGGAGTGTGGTTGTCTTGAGCAGTGGGCAGGTTCCTGTTGGCCTCAAAGCCTTGGGTTTGCAATAATTTCTTGAAGAATAGTGGATGGGTGCCTTGAATCAGGAACCAGACCTTTTAAGGTAAAAGCTCCGGGGCTGAAGCCATTCCACCTGAGAGACTGTCTGCGCCCTAACCTAGTTCTTTCTTCATCCTTTCAACTCATGTCCCACTGGAGCAGCCAGTTTATAGAATGGTTCCCAGCCCCATTCCCAGCTCCACCAACAACCTCCCTTCTTTGATCTCTTTCTCATTTTTCCCTCCGGGTTGAGTTGCTCTGAGGTATTCTTCCCTGGAGGTGTGGAGACAGTCGCTGAAGCACCACTGGGTGGCACCCTGTCCCCAGAGCATTGTCAAAAACAATGACAGCCTTGGAAGAGGCTGGGGCCTGTGTTGGCAAGAGGAAGTGACTCATTTTTCATCAAAGGAATTTCAAAGAAAACATGATGACAGGATGATGTCAGAGGAGCAGGTGGAGACAGGAGCCTTGATTGAGGTGCTAGAAGGAGATGTTGAATGGAGTGATTGACGCAACTCACAGGAAATGCCACCTGGTTTTTAGTTCCTTTCAGGTGTGGGTAGTGCTGTGCATGTGCCCTCAGAGCATGTGGTCGAGTCTCTGCATGTCCTAGGTGTATCTATGCTTGGCTCATGACATCCCGTGACAGCCATGGGCTTCTCTCACGTGCAGTGTGCACTCTGTGTGGGTGCCACGGCCAGCAGGGGCTGTGTCTCAGAACAGAACCTTGCATGCCCATGGTAGCTGGTTTAAAGGTGTGGGAGTTTCCTTCACATATTTTGATACAGCTTTCAGGGGCTTTACAATAATTATTTTCAAAAGTACTCAGTTCCTTTCAATGTTTTAGCAAGAGCTGGATCTTTGCTTCGCTTTGCTTCTACCTAAATACTTTTTCCTTCTTTTTTGAGTAGAGGGCCCTCCAATGGTGTGTGTGGGCAAAGCTGATAAAGGGCAGGGGGAGTTACAGTCAGGAGAAAGGTCAGATAAGTTTTTGCATCTTTTCATATTGCAAAGCACTGAAGTTGATTAAGTATTCAGGCTCCCATTTATACTACAATTGTCAGAGTGCCCCTGTTCATCACTATGCCTTAGCACCTGCCACCTCTGTGTGACTGTGAGGTCAGAGGCTAAATCAATAGTTCATGCAAAAAGAAAAGAGAGGCCGGGCGTTGTGGCGCACACTTTTAATCCCAGCATTTGGGAGGCTGAGACCGGAGGATCCGGGTTCGTGGCCAGCCTCAGCTACCTGGTGAGGCTCTGCAACTTAGTGAGACCTGGTTTCAAAATAAAGAATAAAAAATAGGGCTGGGGGTATAGCTCGGAGGTAGAATGCCCCTGAGTTCAATCCCCAGTACTGCAAAAAAAAAAAAAAAAAAAAAAAAAAGAAAGAAAAAGAAAAGAAAAGAAGAGAGAGGGTATTACTGTTAGTGCTCTGCAGCAGGTTTCAGGCGTGCTGAGGAAGGTCTTGGGAGAGGTGGCTTAGCAGTATCCATCGCTGCTTTTGTGCTTTACCTTGCACCTGAATGTGCATGGGGAAGGAGACTTTTAGGCTGCGTAGGACACCACTGAAAAGCAAGAGATGCTACCTCTCCGTGCGAGATCACAAGCAAGACAGAAAAGTTAAAAACTGAAATTTGAGAGGGAGGGAGGGAGGGAGGAACGCTTTACTTATTTCTTGGTGTTGCCTCCTTCCAGCTGATAATGAGTTCTGTTTTTAGGCAGTACTACTAGGTACCTGAAAACCTATCTTAGGAGTAGGGTTAGAGGGAAGTAAGTCAGGAGGCACTGTGTCACGTGACTTATTTCTTAGAGAAAGGATGTGGGACTTGCCTTGCTTTAGGTAGCAATATTCCTCTCCTGCTAGCTTTTCTCTGTGAAATAAACAAGTCATTAGCAGAGACTTTTAACCTGAAGTACCAAAGGACCCAGGGAGAAATGCTCCCTAGAGTGGGTTTGGTTTAGGAGTTCCCTGAAGTTAATGTGTGATGCTGTTTTATTGGTCACTCCTGACTCAGTAGTCAGTAGTCAGATGAATTTGAGTGGAAGAAGCAATCTTTTTTTGTGTGTGTGGTACTAGGGGATTGGACCCAGGGGCATTCTACTTCTGAGCTATACTCCCAGCCCAGTTTTATTTTTTTTTGTTTTGAAACAGGGCCTCATTAGGTTGCTAAGAGTCTTGCTAAGTTTCTGAGGCTGTCCTTGGACTTATGATACTCCTGTCTCACCATCCCAAGTTCTGGGATTACAGGTGTGCACCACCACTCCTGGCTGGAAAGAACAGTATTGACCTGCACATGTTCTTGTACTTGCCATATAAGATGTATCTGCTGTATAAGAGAGAAATCCTTTCTCTCTTTGGTAATGAGCCTTTTATCATGAGGTAAAGCAGCAGTAAGGTAGAAATATTCTGAAACCTCAGTTAAACAGAATGTTAAAGGAATTGTGTAGGGGCTGGGATTCTGAACATCTATGTGTGTGTGTGTTTTTTTTTTTTTTGTTTTTTTTTTTGGGGGGGGGTGGGAGAGAAAAAAGACTCTATTAGGGACTCATTATCATATAGAGAATAAAATCCAAACTCATCTTGTCACTTAAAACTAGCCCAACTTAGAAAAAAAAACTTTTTTTTTTTTGGTGGTACTGGGGATTGAACCCAGAGGCATTCTACCTTTAAGCTACACCCCCAGCCCAATTTTATTTATTTGGAAACAGGGTCTCTAGATTGATGAGAGTCTCACTATTTGCTGAGACGTGTGCCACCACATCTAGCTCCAACTTAGAAATTTTTAAATCAATATTATTTTAAAAGGTTAAATATGAGCCGGGCGTGGTGGCACATGCTTATAATCCCAGCATTTGGGAGGCTGAGACCGGAGGATCTGAGTTCCCAGCCAGCCTTAGCTACCTAGTGAGGCACTCCGCAACTTAGTGAGACCTTGTTTCAAAATAAAGAATAAAAAATAGGCCTGGGGGTATGGCTTGGAGGTAGAATGCCTCCGAGTTCCAGTATCACAATAAATAAATAAATAAATAAATAAATAAATAAATAAATAAATAAATGGTTAAATATAAGCCGGGCGTGATGGCACATGCTTGTAATCCCAGTACTTGAGAGGCTGAGACTGGAGGGTCCAGGTTCGTGGCCAGCCTCAGCTACTTAGTGAGGCACTCCACAACTTTGTGAGACCCTGTTTCAAAATAAAGAATAAAAAATAGGACTGAGGGTATAGCTCGGAGGTAGAATGCCCCTGAGTTCAATCCCCAGTACCACACACAAAAAAAAGGTTAAATATCATTGTAATGCTTATAGCAAAACTAATCTCCTGTCTTATTCATTTTCTTTAAGTTGTTTCTACTACATTTCTTTTTTTTTGGTACTGGAAGTTGAACCCAGGGGCATTCTACCTCTGAGCTACTCCCCTAGTCCTTTTTAATTTTTTTTTTTTATATCTTGAAACAAGGTCTTGCTAAGTTTTAAGAGTCTTGCTAAATTGTTGAGGCTGGCCTTGATCCTTTTGTCGTGGGATAATGCGGTCCCACTCGTGGGTCCTTGGCCTCCGTGATAAAAAGAATTTTAACACATGCCAGTAGGGGATGAAAGGCAGGTATTTATTCAGGGAAACAAGGGACTCGGGGAAAACAGAGAATCGGAGATCTTCCCGGCCATGTGGGCAAAGAGACCTGAAGAGCGGAAGCGGGCCTTTTTTATAAACTTTCAAGAGGGGTGGGCACAGAAGCAGTCTGGACCTCCTAGTTTCTCAGGTATTGGCGGTTGATAGGTAGGCGTTTCAAGTTGGATCCTCCTCCTTTCTCAGGTTTCGAAGATGGGAGGTCGCTGAAGTCTGGCCTTTGTCTGAAAGGATTTCCGGTGAGGGCAGGGTCTATGAACTCTCCAGATTTTTAAAGCTATATTTTTCCTTTCCTTCCCAATGTCTCCTTCCTGCCTAAATTTTAATTCTTTCTACTCTACCTCATCACTTTGATCCTCCTGTCTCAGCTTTCCAAGTACTGAAATTATAGGCATCCACCACTGTACCTGGCTTTACCTTGTTTCTTATTGTTCCTATCTCTACAGGCATTTAGCAAAAAAGAGAAAGCTGAAATTTAATGGGGGGTGGGGTGGGGGGGCAGTGCTGGAATTGAACACACAAAATTTAAATTTGTGATCTTTGTTTATCTACTTTTGTAGATACTTCTTATTATTTTCTGTGGGGGTTGTGCCATTTTTCTCATTTCTTTACTGTCACTTTTCTTAGGTTTCTGAAAGGAATGGAGGTAACCTAAGTAGATAGAAGTTAATCTTTCCAGATTGTCCTGACCTTCACTCTGATACATAAACCTTGTGTTCTAGTGTAACTTGTATTTTCTCTTTGCTGTTCCCTTCCTCAAGTCCTCTCTCCTTCTGGAATATCTTTCTTATTTCAGACTGTTGAAATCCTAGATATTTTTCTAGTCCCAGTTTATGTGCCTCATCCATGGAAACAGTTTTTTATTTCTCCAACTGGAAATGACCATTTCATTGACTGAATTTCTAAAATTCCATTTCTGAATTCTTGTAGTCTCGCCACCCTCGTAGCAGAGTGTGTTGCTTTATGTCCAAATTATTTATATACTTGTAATTTCCCTAGTAGATTATAAGCTCTTAAAGATCAGGATAAGAAAGGCTTTATAATATTTTAGCTATCAATAACAAGACAGTAGCTAGGCAGTTAAATATCTCACAGAATCATGGAATTTTTTTTGGTGGTACTGGGGGTTGAACTCAGGGGCATTCATTCTACCTCTGAGTACCCTCAGCCCTAATTCATTTTTATTTTGAAAGAGGGTCTCACTAGGTTGATAAGAATCTCACTACTTGCTGAGGCTGTCCTTGAACCTGTGATCCTCCTGTCTTGGCCTCTGAAATTACAAGGGTGTGCCACCATCCAGCTCACATAATTTTATTTATTTATTTATTTATTTATTTATTTATTTATTTATTTATTTATTTTTGTGGCACTGGGGATGGAATCCAGAGGCATTCTACCTCCGAGCTACACCCCTAGTCCTATTTTTTTTTTTTTTTTTTTGGTGGTACTGGGGATTGAACTCAGGAGCATTCTACCTCCGTGCTATACCCCCAGCCCTATTTTTTATTCTTTATTTTGAAACTGGGTCTCACTAAGTTGCGGAGTGCCTCACTAGGTAGCTGAGGCTGGCCACAAACTGGGATCCTCCGGTCTCAGCCTCCCAAATGTTGGGATTACAAGCGTGCGCCACCACGCTCAGCTCCTAGTCCTATTTTTTATTCTTGTGTGTGTGTGTGTGTGTGTGTGTGTGTGTGTGTGTGTGGCACTGGAGATGGAACCCAGGGGCATTCTACTTCTGAGCCACACCTCCAGCCCTATTTTATTCTTTTATTTTGAAACAGGGTCTCACTGAGTTATAGATGGCCTCACTAACTTGCTGAGGCTGGCTTTGAACCTGCAATCCTCCTGTCTCAGCCTCCCAAGTACTGGGATTACAAGTGTGCGCCACCACACCTGCATTTTTTATTCTTTTATTTTGAAACAGGGTCTCACTAAGTTGTGGAGTGCCTCACTAAGTAGCTGAGGCTGGCTGGGAACCTGGATCCTCCTGTCTCGGCCTTCCAAATACTGGTATTACAAGTGTGCACCACCACGCCCGGCTCTCACAGAATTTTAGAGCCAGAAATAATGTAGAGATCTAGAATGTCAACTCATTTTATGAATGAGTAAACACATCTGGTGTGGTTAGATGATCCTGAAGTCATATAATAGGCTAGGAAGAGAACTGGAGCTATAGTCACATGTCTCTAATTGCTAAATGCATGGATAAAATCTGATATATACGTAATTACATATTCTGGTTAATCCAAGGTTAACTAGAAGGCATTTTTTTTTGTTTCATTCTTGTTGAAAATTTTGTAACTACCTTTTTGGCTTTAGTAATTGGATATGCCATTGGTCATTTCTTTCCTTTGTTTTCTTTTTTCTCTCTCATTCTCATTTATTTCCTTTCTTCTTCTCTAACAAATTAGGAGTTTAAATAGTCTGGATTTTGCCAAAAACTGATCTGAGTAATACTTTTCTTGCAAGAGATAGAAGAATCAGAGACCCAATCCTTGATTATGGGTAAGAAAAATTGTAGGCTACTACACTTGTATACTGTAAGGGTCCTGATTTCAAGAAAAAAAAAAAATAATGATATGATATATTTGGGGTAGTTCTTTTTCCCTCCTAATAATAGATCTATTTAGGTCCTAGTTAATAAAAATTTTGCTATTTGACAATTCATCAGAGTATTGCTCAAAGTATCTTTGAAGTAAATTGTCTGTGTCAAAGCTTGTCCTCTGTTTTCTCTCCCTTACCTATCTTGGCAGCTATCACAGGATATTTGAGCCAGATTTGTAGATTGTTTCAGGGAGTCCATACTCCAGGAACATCTGTTGGAGAAGGCTGAGCTATCACTATTGTCTGTCTAGGAGTTGTTGAGCATCGGGTGTGCTAGTCACTGATCAATAAAGCTTATGTCATCCTTTTCCTTTGGGCCCTTGAGTGTGGATGGGCAGGTACAGAACAGCCTACCCCCTTCCTAGGAGATTCAGCTTTCCATCAGGGCCTTGCCCCGTGGTGTGAAGGTGTGAAAGTGTGAAGGCAGACTATAGTGGATCTGTTTGCAGTCTCCACTGAGCAGAGCCGTTGCTAAACACTGGACAGTGGGATGAACTGGAACCGACCTCTCACCTGTGTGGGGCTCTACCTCGTGCCCATCACTTTTGGTTTATCCAAAGTAGAAGCTGTGGTCTCCAGATGTCAGAGAGGAAGGATTTGTTACACTCGCTATTCATTTCTGCCTTTGCCTGTTTTCACATTGCCACCTGCTGCCATTAGAGGAAATTCCTTACAACTCTGAGGCCCTGCAGGGGGCTAAGAGAAGCTATCTGTTTTCAGGATCGGCCATGTGTTTTTAAAACTATTACCCAGATTTCCTTTTATGACTTGTTAAGTCAGAGGCTGCTAGGAGGATGCACTGGGGAGGCATTACTCACTGGGCACACACAGTGGCCCTGACTGCTGGAGTGAGTCAGCTCAGGGAATGGAAAACTGCAGGGTGCTGGGGGTGGGGTGCGCACCAGTGACCGCTCCTTCTCAGAGTACTCTTTTTTCTCTAAGTACTCATCACAAAGCCATAGATGCTGGGGGTACAGCTGTTAAACCAGACACATTTATTTATGGTGATACTGTTTTCCATGAAAGGAAGGAGCTGACCAGGCCCAGCATTGTTGCCTTCTATGTTATGGGTGTATGTAGGTTTCGAGACAAGCTTGAGCTTGTATAAAGGTCCCATGTGTGAGCATTTCACTAGAATAAAAGTGACACAGGATCTCTTTGTCTTGGTTGTAAAACTCAGTTTTTCCTCCTTCCCTATACATGTTAGTGAGGTTGATAGTGATACCTTCTTACATGGACATAACATTATTTGAATGTTCCCTTCCTCAAGCCTCAATTTCCCCTTCTCACCTCCCTCCCCCATTCCTTCTACTTTTCTTTTTTTGCAGTACTGGGGATTGAACCCAGGGGCATTCTACCTCTGAACTACACCCCCAGCCCTATTTTTTATTCTTTATTTTGAAACAGGGTCTCACTAAGTTGCAGAGGGCCTCACTAAGTAGCTGAGACTGTCCTCGAACTCGTTTTCCTCCTGTCTCAGCCTCCCAAGTACTGGGATCACAAAGGTGCGCCACCACACCCAGTCCTCTCACCTCATTTAACAGAAGTCCCTTTTGTTTTTTATTTTCCCTCCAGCTTCCACATATGAGAGAAAACATATGACCCTTGACTTTCTTAGACTGGCTTATCTCACTTAGCATGAAATTCTCTGTTTCTTGCAATGACATAATTTTGTTTTTTGTGGCTGAGTAAAATTTTATTGTGTGTATATACATTTTTTTTTTATACATTCATCTGTTGACCGACATCTGGGTTGGTTCCATAATTTGGCTATTGTGAATTGTATGCTATAATCTTGGGTGTGAATGTATCACTATAGTATTCTAACTTTAATTTTTTTTGAAAGATGGGACCAGGGAAGATTCTTTGAAAGTATTGGCTTTAAGATGGTTTAGAAGCCTGGCGTGGTGGCGCATGCTTGTAATCCCAGCATTTGGGAGGCTGAGACTGGAGGATCCAGGTTCACAGCCAGCCTCAGCTGCTTAGTGAGGTCCTCCGCAACTTAGTGAGACCCTGTTTCAAAATAAAGAATAATAATTAGAAAAAAGGGCTAAGGCCGGGCGTGGTGGCGCACGCTTGTAATCCCAGCATTCAGGAGGCTGAGACCGGAGGATCCGGGTTCGCGGCCAGCCTCAGCTACCTAGTGAGGCACTCCACAACTTAGTGAGACCCGATTTCAAAATAAAGAATAAAAAATAGGGCTGGGGGTGTGTAGCTCAGAGGTAGAATGCCCCTGAGTTCAATCCCCAGTACCGCAAAAAAAAAAAAAAAAAAAAAAAAAAGGGCTGAGGGTGTAGCTCAAAGGTAGAATGCCCCTGGGTTCAATCCCCAGTACCCCCACCCCACCAAAGATGGTTTAGAGAATGGAATTTTGAGCTGAGTGTGGTGGTGCGTGCTTGTAATCCCAGTACTTGGGATACTGAGACCAGAGGGTCCAGGTTTGTGACCAGCCTCAGCTACTTAGCAAGGCCCTTCACAACTTAGTGAGACCTTGTTTCAAAATAAAGAATAAAAAATAGGACTGGGGGTGTAGCTTGGAGATACAATGCCCCTGGGTTCAATCCCCAGTAATGCAAAAAAAAAAAAAAGAGGAATGGGATTTTGGTATCCAGAGATGGGAAGGAAAAACATTGTGTGAAGCCAGAGAGTTTTGGACTTAGTTTGCTGACAAGGAGAAATTGAAAGTTTTAAAACAAATTATAAATAAACATATGGAGGTATGCAGTTCAGTTGGGTGCAGTGGCACACGCCTATAATCATAGTATGTGGGAGGCTGAGATAGGAGGATCACAGGCCAGAGACCAGCATCAGCAACATAGCGAGACTCTCAGCAACCTAGTGAGACCTTGTTTCAAAACAAAAAAATAAAGGGCTGGTAGCGTGGCTTAGAGGTAGAATGCCCTTGGGTTCAATCCACAGTACACCCCCCCACCAAAAGAAAAGATGTACCATTCATTATGTGTGCTACAGGGATATTAATCTTATGGTGAATGAGGGTAGGATTGGCAGGTGAGAGACAGGGATTAGGTAAATTAGGTTAGGTTATTTAGGAGATAATAAGGTAAATGACCAGTTTGCCTCTGAACAATATTCAGAGGTCTTTTTGGTCAGGTGTGTTTTGCTTATTGCTCTTCCAAATAATAACGATAATAGTCAGTGATTATTGAGCATATATTGAATGCCATAAGTGCAGTAACTCACTTAATCCTTCATACAACTCTTTTTTTTTTTTTTTCGGTACTGGGGATTGAACTCAGGGGCATTCTACCTCCGAGCTACAGCCCCAGCCCTATTTTTTATTCTTTATTTTGAAACCGAGTCTCACTAAGTTATGGAGTGCCTCACTAGGTAGCTGAGGCTGGCCACGAACCCGGATCCTCCGGTCTCAGCCTCCCGAATGCTGGGATTACAAGCGTGCGCCACCACTCCCGGCTCCTATTTTTTATTCTTTATTTTGAAACAGGGTCTCACTAAGTTGCGAAGTGCCTCACTAGGTAGTTGAGGCTGGCCGCGAACCCAGATCCTCCGGTCTCAGCCCCCTAAATGCTGGGATTACAAGCGTGCGCCACCACGCCTGGCTTCTCTTTGTAAATATTTTTTTCCCCTGGATTTTGGTCTTTTTTTTTTCTTTTTTTTTCTTTTGCGGTACTGGGGATTGAACTCAGGGACATTCTACCTCCGAGCTACACCCTCAGTCCTATTTTTTATTCTTTATTTTGAAACCGGGTCTCACTAAGTTGCAGAGTGCCTCACTAGGTAGCTGAGGCTGGCCGTGAACCTGGATCCTCCGGTCTCAGCCTCCCGAATGCTGGGATTACAAGCGTGCGCCACCACGCCCGGCTCTGGATTTTGGTCTTAATTATGATAGGTCTTAACTTTTTAGTCTATGTCTGTCAAAATTCTGATGTTGTGGGTCATAGTATTTTGAGACCAAGTAAGACTGCATGACAGTTTAAAACAAACAGCATACTTTCACTGTTTTGCTTTTATCTCAATCAAAAACATTAAAGAGGTTCCGGGCTGTGTCTTTTATTGAGACAACTTGTGGGTAACGGTTATGGGAGACTATACTAAATTCCTCGAGTGAAGAAATCTCAGAGAGAGTCAGGTCTAAAAATCTTAATGAAGTTCTGAGGCTTGCTTGTTTCTACAAGGCTTTTTTGATCACATGGGCCTTGCCCAGTTGCTCCTAGCAAGGGGTGGGGGATTGCTAAATGTGACTTTAAATGACCAAATGGCCTGTTCTTTATATAATAAATGATCTCTAAAAAGAAAACTAGTCATGCCCTCTTGCCAGCCTCTAACCACTTCCTGTAAATGACAGCACACAGATCCATTTTGGTTTCACTGAGTGAGACATCTAGTTTATATTCACAAAGGCAATTCTCTTCTCACTTCCTTTTTACATATGTAGATACAGAAAGTCTACAAACAAGCACTTTCTACCTAGCATATGTAGGAAAGGGATGTATCCAATGTACAGCATGCCACCTTATAAAAATCTTTGGACTGAATTACTTAGGATATCTTTCATTTTTTCCTCAAATAATAAAGGTAGATTCCGAATGTATCTTTTGGAATTTTTTATTGGTACATTACAGTTACATCATATTGAGGTTCAGAGCAACAGAAACATACATGCACATAGCATACATTGTATGTTTTTATCTGGGTCTCTCCCTGCTCCCCCTTGCCATAGATAATATTTACACTGATACAGATAACTTCATGTATGAACAAAGGATTATTTGACTAGTTTCCAAAATCAGATCTCCACTTTATCTTCCCTGCCTCTCTCTCTGTTTCCCCTCATCCATTCCGCTAGTGTCTCCACTAGAATGTATCTTGATATTTGAATACTTTGAATCCCTTCTCCAAATTTCCTAGGTTGGTGGTTGTTGTTATTATTATAATTTTTGTTGTTATTTTACTTTATTTGTGCTGGAGATTGAACCCAGAGGCATTCTACTTCTGAGCTACACCCCCAGCCTTGTTTTATTTTTTATTTGGAAACAGGGTATTACTAAATTGCTGAGGCTGCCCTCAAATCTGTGATCCTCCTATCTCAGCCTCCCAAGTATTGGGATTATAAGCATGCGCCACCATACCCGGCTTTCCTAGGTATTTTTGAACAGCACAAACATGGTATACTGTTTTCTAATTATGGTAGTTTTATAATGGTTACTAGTAGGCAGAACAGGCAGAGAAATGGCTTTAATCTCAGCATTTGGGAGGCTGAGACCGGAGGATCCAGGTTCGCAGCCAGCTTCAGCTACCTAGTGAGGCCCTCTGCAACTTAATGAGACCCTGTTTCAAAATAAAGAATAAAAAATAGGGCTGGGGGTATAGCTAGGAGGTAGAATGCCCCTGGGTTCAATCCCCAGTACCGCAAAACATAAAATAAATAAATAAATAAATAAATAAACAAACAAACAGGGTCTCACTAAGTTGCAGAGGGCCTCACTAAGTAGCGGAGGCTAGCCATGAACTGTGATCTTCCTGTGTCAGCCTCCCAAGTACTGGGATTACAACGTGTACTACCATGCCTGGCTGACAAATGGCTTTGATTTTGGGAAATGAAAATGTGATGAAGGTTATGCTGGTTGTGAAATGGTGATAGAGACAGCACTGGTATGTAATGAATTGTGTTGAGGCTGAGATTCTTTAGAGCTGAGTGGAATTGATTGTGTTAAATCTAGTAAAGAGGAAGCATTCTTAACATACACACATCTCAGGTTGCTTAACCTGCAGTTGGTATACTCATTTTGCCAAAACTTTCTAGCAAAGGAGGCAGTGTGATAAAATACACTGATTTGAAAGCAGGCAGATAAAAATTCAGATGTCAGTTCATTCTCTTTCCCTACTTTTTTTTTCTTAGGTGCTGGGGATTGTATCTCATGCTAGGCAAATGCTGTACCACTGAGCTATATCTCCAGCCCTTTTTATTTATTTTGATACAAGGTCTCACTAAATTGCCCAGAGTAGCTGGGATTACAGGCATGTGCCACCACTCTCAGTCTCCAACACTTTTTTTTTTTTTTTTTTTTTTGGCAGTACTGGGGATTGAACTCAGGGGCATTCTACCTCCTAGCTATACCCCCAGCCCTATTTTTTATTCTTTATTTTGAAACAGGGTCTCACTAAGTGGCAGAGTGCATCACTAGGTAGCTGAGGCTGGCTGTGAACCCGGATCCTCCGGTCTCAACCTCGCAAATGCTGGGATTACAAGCGTGCACCACCACGCCCAGCTCCGCTTTCTTATTTTATTTATTTATTTGATTTTATTTCTTATTTTATTTATTTATTTGATTTGATTTTCTGAGTCTCAAGTTGATTTATATAATGGGGATAATAATATGCTTCCCAGGAATATTTTTAGGGATTAAACAAAAAAATAAATGTGAAGGTGCTTTAGAGTAGCCCCTTTAATAAATTTCAGTTTCCCGTTTAAGCAAGTCCATTGTTGGACATCATAGTCCAGGAGTGTCTCTGCTTCTTTATAGTAAGGGGAGTATTGAGTCACCTTTACATGCACAGTGTCTTTCATAAATCCCTGGATTTAAAATTAAGCAGTTAGTAAGTAAATAAGCCAGGTGTGAGCCGGGCTTGGTGGCCCATGCTTGTAATCTCAGTACTTGAGAGGCTGAGCTAAGAGGATACGGGTTCGAGGCCAGCCTCAGCTACCTAGTGAGGCTCTCCACAACTTAGTGAGGCCCTATCTCAAAATAAAGAATAAAATATAGGACTGGGGGTGTAGCTCAGAGGTAGAATGCCCCTGGGTTAAATCTCCAGTACCACAAAAATAAATAAATAAATAAATAAATAAATAAATAAATAAATAAATAAATAAAATAAAAGCCAGGCGTGGTGGCACACACCTGTAATCCCAGTATTTGGGAGGCTGAGACAGGAGGATCACAGGCCCAAAGCCAGCCTCAGCAACTCAGTGAGGCTTGAATCAGCTTAGCAAGACCCTGTTTCCAAATAAAAAATAAAATAGGGCTAGGGTTGTAGCTCAGAGGTAGAATGCCTCTGGGTTCAATCCCTAGCACCACACCCACACACACATACACACACACACACAAATAAATAAATAAGTAAAATACATTAAATAAATAAATAATTTTGGGGGGGTACTGGGGAATGAACCCAGCAGCATTCTTACTACAAGCTATACCTCTAGCCCTTTTTAATTTTGAAATGGGTTCTTGCTAAGTCACTGAGGCTGGCCTCTAACCTGTAGTCTTCCTGTCTCAGCCTCCCAAGCACTGAGATTCCAGGTGTGCATTACCACACTCTGCTAAGGCCCTGGATTTTTAAAATTAATTAATTAATTAATGGTACTGGGTATTGAATTCAGGGGCATTCTACCTCTGAGCCAGACCCCCAGTCCTATTTTTTATTCTTTATTTTGAAACAGGGTCTCACTAAGTTGCAGAGGGCCTCACTAAGTAGCTGAGGCTGGCCAAGAACCCAGATCCTCCAGTCTTAGCCTCCCAAGTACTGGGATTATAAGTGTGCACCACCCCGCCCAGCAATTTTTTTTTTTTTTTTTGCAGTACTGGGGACTGAACTCAGGGGCATTCTACCTCCGAACTATACCCCCAGCCCTATTTTTTATTCTTTATTTTGAAACCGGGTCTCACTAGGTTGTGGAGTGCCTCACTAGGTAGCTGAAGCTGGCCGCGAACCCGGATCCTCCGGTCTCAGCCTCCCGAATGCTGGTATTACAAGCGTGTGCCACCACGCCCGGCTAATTTTTAAAATTAAATGAATGAAGTACTCTTTGAAAAAGAGAGCCCCCATTTTTTAATTAAGGGAGTGAAGTACTCTTTTTTCACAAGAGAGTGAGCTTAGTCTTCTCTGTACTGCATCATTGATGTTTCCTCTCTAGTGCTTATTCCCTTCAGCAAACACTCATATTTCTTTACATTCCACATCCCAGAAGAGTTTTCTTTTGACCTTACATCCCTCTCATTGCTCTCTTTTACAGCAAAATTCCTTGAAAGAGTTTTCATTTGTTGTCACTGATTTTGCTCCTCTCAGTGACTTTTCTCCACCAGGCCAATGAAAACCACCCTTGCTAAAGTTATCAGTGACCCCCACTAAACTCACATGGTCATTTGCAATCCTCATCTGATACATTAACACTTTTTTTTTTTAATGGTACCGGGGATTGAACCCAGGGACATTCTTCTATTTCTGAGCTACACCCCCAGCCCTATTTTATTCCTTATTTTGAAACAGGGTCTCATTAAATTGTGGAGGGCCTCACAGGTTCCTGAGGCTGGCCAAAAACCTGTGATCTTCCTGTCTCAGCCTCCCAAGTACTGGGATTACAAGTGTGCACCACCATACTAGGCAACACTTTTTTTTTTTTTTTGGTATGGTACTGGGAATTGAACCCAGGGGCATTAAACCTCTGAGCTACATCCCTAGACCTAT
>PVLC010011998.1:16346-45627 GCA_004027655.1 Graphiurus murinus
GGGGATTGAACTCAGAGGCATTCTACCTCCGAGCTATACCCCCAGCCCTATTTTTTATTCTTTATTTTGAAACCGAGTCTCACTAAGTTGCGGAGTGCCTCACTAGGTAGCTGAGGCTGGCCGCGAACCCGGATCCTCCGGTCTCAGCCTCCCGAATGCTGGGATTACAAGCGTGCGCCACCACGCCCGGCTCTATTTTATTTTTTTATTTTGAAACAGTCTCTTGCTATGTTGCTGAGAGCCACACTAAATTGTTTGAACCTACCATCCTCCTGTCTCAAATACTGGGATTACAACTGTGCACCACCAGCACCATCACGCCTGTCTACATTAACACCTTTGATGTGGCTAATTACTACTTCTTAGATCACTTCCTTAACCTGGCTCCTGGGACAGCCTGCATTTTTTACTTCCTGTTTAATCCTGGTTCCTCTTCTTATACTCTCTTTGCTGTTCTTCTTTCCTATCTAATGATGAAGGGCTTCCAGGGCTTAGTCTTTGCTCTCTTCTGTTTCCAAGTTTACTTCCTAAGTGATGTCACCCAGTCTCCTGGCTTTCAAACTTCATCCTGAGTCTCTCCCTAAACTAGACTAGATTCATATATTGTTTATTTAAAGTTCCACTTAAATGTCTAGTACATATTTAAAACTTAACATATTCAAAAGTGAACCCCCCCCCCAAAAGCCCAACCAACCCAATACCCTCTGCTTCTCTGGCAGTGACCCCTTCTCTCTATCTCTACTGCCACACCCTGGCCCCAGCCATCATTTCCCAGCCACAAATTTAACTTGGATTGGTGTAATGGTGTTATACCTGGTTTCTTCTTTCCTATTCTTTTCTCTCAATAGTCTGTTCTTAACATAGCAACAAGAGAAATCCTTTTAAAACCTAAGACACATCGGGCATGGTGGTGCACACTTGTAATCCCCGTACTTGGGGAGCTGAGACAGGAGACGCAGGTTTGAGGATAGCCTCAGCAAGTAGTGAGACTTTTATCAACCTAGTGAGACCCTGTTTCAAAACAAAAATAAAGCAGTGCTGGGGGTGTAGCTCTGAGGTAGAATGCCCCTGAGTTCAATCCCTAGGACCACTAAATCAATCAATCAATACATACATACATTCTAACCTAAATCATGTCAGTGGCCTGTACAGCCACAGGCAGTCTGACCCCTTCTCTGGCCTCATCTCCAGATATTCTTCCCTCCCCTTTCAGCTCCAGCCAGTATAGCTTCCCTAATGTTTCCCAAACACACCAAACATGCTTCTGCCTCAGGGACTTTGTACTTGCTTTTTTTTTTTTTTTTGGCTCATTTTTTCTTAGGGTAGCCGTATAACTTGTTTACTCATGTTCGTTAGGGCTCTGCTCAAATGTCACCTTATTAGATAGCCTTCCCTGACCATCCCATATATAAACATGTAAACGCTTTCACTGGCACCTCTTCATCTCCTTCAGAACTTTCCATAGCATTAATGTGACAAACTATATAGGTACTTGTTTTTGTTTATTTTCTATCTTCCCCTGAGATAAACTAAGCCTTACAAGAGCGGGGTCTTTGTTTTCTCTGTCTCTGTCTCTTTTGTGGTCCTGGGGATTAAACCCAGAAGGATTCTACCTCTGAGCTACATACACCTCTAGCCCTCAAACCTAAGATCCTCCTGTCTCAGCCTTCCAAGTACTGGGATTACAGTTATATACAACCACACCTGGATTTTCCTCCCTCCCTCCTTTCCTTCTTTCTTTCTTTCTTCCTTCCTTCCTGTACCAGGGGCCTTCTACCTCCAAGCTTTACCCCTAGCCCTATTTTATTTTTTATTTTGAAAGAGGGTCTCACTAAGTTGCTGAGGGCTCACTAAATTGCTGAGGTTGTCCATGAACCTGTGATCCTTCTGTCTCGGCCTCCCAAGTACTGGAATTACAGGTGTGCACCACCATGCTTAGCTTTTGTATTGTGCTCTATCATGTCCTGGATACCTAGAACAGGGGCTGGCAGTATGATGTAAATACTTGATGAGTGAAATGTAGATTAGCACACAATTATAAATTATCTTGATTAAAAAGTTTTTTATTGAGCTGGGCGTGGTAGCGCATACCTGTAATCCCAGAACTTGTGAGGCTGAGACAGGAGGATTGCAGGTTCAAAACCAGCCTTGGCAATGTAGCAAGGCGCTCAAAAACCTAGTGAGACCCTATTTCAAAATAAAGAGATAAAATCAGGCTGGAGGTGTAGCTCGGAGATAAAATGCCTCTAGGTTAATCCCCAGTGCCACCAAAAAAAAAATTTTTTTTCTATTATATTAGGTTTTAGTTTCCTGATCAAGAGGTTTTTTTTTTATTATTATCTTTCTGGGCAGTAGATTTTTCAAATTTAAAATTACTTCCTTTTGTTACAAAAGTAACAACAGCCATGTAAAACAATTTGCATTTTTTAATGCTTGTGAGACTATAGTGTTTTGTTTTGTTTTTGTACTATGGATTGACCAGGGATATTCTACTTCTGAGCTACACCCCCAGCTCTTTTTTGTTTTTTGTTTTGAAGCAGGATCTTGCTGGGTTGCTGGGTTGCTGTCATCAAATCTGCAATCCTCCTGTTTCAGCCTCCCAAGTACCGGGATTACAGGTATTTGCTACCATGCCCAGTGAAGAACACAGCATATCTCACAGTATACTAACACCCTGGGAATTAATAAAGAGCTAGTTTGGTAGAAAGGTGAGACTGAAATGTAACCCTTACCTTCCCCGGTTGGAGAGTGCCAGACGTCACAGAGGACATTAGACATACTCCTGGGTATTGAGTCATCAGTAATAAATATGTTGTGTGTCCACATTGTACTTGGTAAAATAAAATACATCTTCAGAGAGAAATAGAGATGGGCAGGGCAGCAGTACCATAAGATCTTTGTTTAATTTAGGTCTGTTAAACTTCTTCCCAACCTTTTAATGTGTTTTATGTTGGTTTGTTTTGTTGAAGAATATTTTATATTCCCTTAGGTGCACAAGTTAGTGAGTTTGGACAAATGTATACAGTTGTGGAACCCCTACTGTTCTGTGTGTCAACACACAGAACATTTCCAGTACCCCTTTCAGTTCTCTTTGACCCTTTGTAGTCAGTTCTCTTCCTTCATCCCCAGTCCCTTCTGTGAGATTGCTGGTGTGTGTATGCCTTTCTTTATAAGAATTTGCCAAACTGATCTGGGTGCAGTGGTGTATACCTATAATCCCTGCTATTCAGGAGGCAGAAGGATCACAAGTGTGAGGCCAGCCTTGGCAATCTAGTGAAAGCCTATCTCAAAATAAAAAATGAGCTGGGTGTGGTGGTGCACACTTGTAATCCCAGTCCTTAGTAGGCTGAGAGCGGAGGATTCAAGTTTGCAGCCACTTTCAGCTACTTAGTGAGACCCTCCACAACTTAGTGAGACCCTGTTTCAAAATAAAGAATAAAAAATAGGACTGGGGATGTAGCTCAGAGGTAGAATGCCCCTGGGTTCAATACCCAGTTACCCTCCACCCCCCCCCCCCAAAAAAAAAAAGGTCCAGGGGTATAGCTCAGTGGTAGAGTGCCCCTAGGTTCAATCTTCAGGGCTAGGGGGTGGGTGGGTCGGGAGAATTTATCAAATTGTTTTCTAGAGTGGGAGTGTGCCAATTTATACCCCATCAGCAGTGTCTGAGAGTCCTGCTTCTTCACATCCTTTGCAAGACTTGGCGTTACTAGCTTTTTTTTTTTTTAAACTTGATCTGTTCTAGTTGGTGTGTAATGGTGGTTTCAGCTGCTGCTACAATGTCCAAGTCGAGCTTTCATTTTTAAGCAGGCCTTGGCATTATGGAAGACACTTTTTGTTTTGAGTTCCCGATGGGTAGCTAGTGGATATCAGGTGGCTTTTTCAACCCTTAAAAAGCACCCCTCGCCTGGGCCTGCAGAGCAGTTCACTGCCCCGCTGCTCAGATGCCAGGGCTGTGTCTGGGGCATGTGTGCACCCTCTGTGTGGACTCCTGCTCTCCAGCTGTGACTGTGCAAGGGCTGCCTTCCCGTGTCAGAGCGCACGTGGTGCTTGTGTGTCCTGGTGCGCTTTGCCTCCTCCCCACAAGAGGTTCCCTAGTGCTTCTGTGACTTTTTCTTCTGTCCTGAAGTCTGGCATTCCAACTAGGCAGGAATGGAAAGTTAAGGGAGTGACGTCCTCTGACACCCTCCCTTCTTGTAGAGGGGCCTGGAGTTGGTTTGTTTAAGCTGAACCGAGGATGCCAAAGATAGAGGTTTGAGTCAGCCCAACACTGGCTTAGGCGCTCCATTTCACTCTCCTCCTTCCTCCTTCCCCTCCCCTCCCCCTCCAGCCAGTGGTTTCCTGGGCTTTGTCTGAGATATACTGTACAGTTTTAGTCTCAGTCTACTACTGCTTGCTGGAAAACAGTCAGAGGCGGGATGGAGGAGAAGCTGCCAGGAAGTTTCTGACCCCGCTAAGCCTCGGGCCTCTGCTGATAATACAGGACAGCAGTAACCTCAGGAGAAAGGCATCCAGAGGCCGATGCTGAGCTGTGCTGTGGCTAACTCAAGGGAGGAGAAAGGCCTGGCCGGCCTGGGAAATGCCTTTCTTAGATTCATCTTATTTGCCACCAACCATCTTTATTTTGACTCACGTTCTTGGAATTGCTGGTGTTCTGTACTGGAAGAAATGCGCCAGAGGCAGAGCAGGTAACTAACTGCCCTGTTTTTAATCTACTGTGGGGCCGTGGGGGTGGGGTTGGCTACTAGGGAGGTCTTCCCACTTGGCTTTCCTTAAAGGGCCAGTACACCTTTCAGCTTGGGTGCTGTCAGACTTAAAAGTGTGTAGATGTAGTGAGAAAGCCAGTCTGCTCTGGGTCACTTGGGGACCCGAACCCTCTCCCACTCTACGAGGCTAACTGGCTGCAGCGTGCTGGCTAGATGAGGTGATGTCTAGTCTCGAAGCTGGAGGGAGGAGAATCAAGTCCTTCCTCTCTTTACTTTCTCAGCCTTAAAATGGTTTTTTAGATCCTTGTTTTTAACCAAACATTTGGATGTGGAAAGACTGATGAACTGAAGTTTCTTGGTTTGGTGTATTTGGGGGTGAGAAAAGAGGGAAGAAGGATCAGTAGGAGGAAAAGATGGAGTGGTGTACTTGCCCAGGTGCATCTGGAACACTGGGGTCCCTGTGTTATCTTTGATTTGACTGATACTGTTCCTTTCCCCTGGGGCAGCTACACAGTTTAGGTATGTGTATCTAAGTCATCCTGTTCAATATTAGGAAGTTACTCTTCTCCTCTCCGGGGCTGAGGTATAGCTCGGAGGTAGAATGTTCCTAGGTTCAATTTCTAATATCACCAAAAAAAAAAAAGTCATCAGAACCCTCTTTCCTCCCATAATGCTATTAATTACATTATACTCCATGGACTTCTAACTGCCCAGAGTAGGGATCAGCTCCAAGTTTAGCTGATTTGGATCCACCACAGTTGAGGATTAATAAGGTCTGACTTTCTGGAGTACACCTTCATGTCTCAATGCCTTCAGTACCCATCAGCTCACTATCTCTATGCCAAAGTGTTTAAATACTTGTTGCTCTGTCTTTTATAAGTTAAGATAGATATTTGATGACTTCTAACTCAGTCAGCACCTGAAGTCAGATTGCCTATTTTTATTTATTTAGTTGGCTAAATAACATCAATCTATCTGAACCTGTGTTTTCTCCTCTGTAAAATGGGGTTAAATAATGTTGCATGATTGTTTTAAGTTCTTAGAACACATTTTGCAGGTGGTAAAGGACTATATAATTGTTTTCCATCATTATAATTTTTCGCAATAGATATCATTGAAGACATACTATCTTCCTATGGGGTGCCGAGACAAAATACAACTTTATAGTTGAGAATTAAGAAAGGTAACAGAAGGCTGGGTGTGATGGTGTACGATTATAATCCCAGTACCCGGGAAGCTGAGATAGGAGGATCACAGGTTTGTGGCCAGCCTCAGAAACTTAGTGAGGCCCTCCGCAATTTAGTAAGACCCTTTTCAAAATAAAAATAATAAAAAAGGGCTGGGAGTATAGCTCAGAGGTAGAATGCCCCTGAGTCCAATCCCTATTACCAAAAACTAAAAAATATAAAAAAAGAAAGGTACCAGAGCCAGTGTGGGAGTATATAAAAAGTTAGTGATGGATTCTGAATCATTGTCTTAATAAGGAATGACTTCTGGCCGTTGTGGTGGCGCATGCATGTAATCCTAGTACTTGGGAAGATGAGATGGGGGGATCTGGGTTGGCGGCCAGCCTCAGCTACTTAGTGAGGCCCTGCGCAACTTAATGAAACCCTGTTTCAAAATAAAGAATAATAATAATAAAAAAATAGGGCTGGGTGTGTAGTTTGGAGGTAGAATGCCCCTGGGTTCCATCCCCAGTACCACAAAAAAAAAAAAAAAAAAAGAGTGACTTCTGTGACTACTTTTACATTCTTATTAGTGGGTGATTTGGGGCATTTTTGAAAGGAAATTAATTTTCTGTGCTGTTGTAAGAAAACCAGGAGCTGTAAATTGCTAACTGACTTCTAGCCACATGTCTAAATATTGGCTTGAGCCTCCACTCCCCATTAAAGATCTATTGGTGGCTGCCAGATTTACCTTTTCCTGCCTTTAACTTGTAACTTTTTTTTTTCTTGGTACTGGCTTTGAACCTAGAGGCATCTTACCTCTGAGCTATACCTCCAGCCCTAATTTATTTTTTTATTTCGAAACAGGGTCTCACTCAATTGTGGAGGGCCTCACTAAGTTGCTGAGGCTGGCTACAAACCTTTGATCTTCCTGTCTCAGCCTCCCAAGTACTGGGATTACAGGCATGTGCCATCACATCCAGCTCCTACCTTTAATGTAAAATGATGAAAAGTTGGGTAAAAAGGAGAGTGGTGTAGATAAGCACCATCCCACCCCATCTCTAGATAATTAAGAGCTGGCTGTCCTAATTTTAGGTACGGTCATCAGCAGCTTTCCTTCAAAGCCCAGGATCTACTGGGCACCTGAAGGAAAGGCCTGACTCTGTCTGCAGGGCCCTTAAGGGAAATCGTTTCTGTGCGGATGCCAGAAGAATGGGTAGGCCTCATTCCTCAAACTTTGCCCAATAATGATTATTTTGATTTTTGTCCTTTTTTATTTTTTAGTTATTTTTCTATTTTGATTTTTACAGACTGCAAAATTATTTAGTATTTCTAGAAGTTACTCCATGTGTTCTTTTTTTTTTTTTTGGGGGGGGGTACTGGGCATTGAACTCAGGGGCATTCTACCTCCGAGCTATACCCCCAGCCCTATTTTTTATTCTTTATTTTGAAGCTGAGTCTCACTAAGTTGTGGAGTGCCTCACTAGGTAGCTGAGGCTGGCCGCAAACCCGGATCCTCCGGTCTCAGTCTCCCGAATGCTGGGATTACAAGCGTGCGCCACCACGCCCGGCTTCCGTGTGTTCTTTTAAGATATACTCTAAATCTCCAGTCACCCATAGTTAGGAGTCTTTCTTTTCTTCTCGTTACTTTTTTGCAGTACTAGGAATTGAACCCCGGGGGTTTTCTACCACTGAGCTACATTCCCAGCCCTTTCCATTTTTTGTCTTGAGACAAAGTCTCACTGAGTTACCTCAAATTTCTGATCCTCTAGCCTCAGCCTCTGAGTATCCGGAATTACAGGTGTGCACCACCATACCTGGCTGAGTTTTTATTTCTTAATCTTCCCAAGAACATTCCACTCCCCTCTGTATAGCTCTCCCACCCAGGTTAGTTATTCTGCTTTAGGTCCCTCTCAGAGACAGAGTATAAGCAAAGGTACAGCTTTGGAGCTGGACAGATAAATTATCTAATCATGGTCAGGTTATTTAATTTAACCTTTTACATCTTAGTATTTATTTATTTTTTATTTTTTGGTGATACTGGGAATTGAACTCAGAGTCATTCTACCTCTGAGTTATACCCCCAGACCGATTTTATTTCTTATTTGGAAACAGAGTTTCACCAGGTTACTGAGAGCCTCACTAAGTTGCTGAGGCTGTCCTTGAACCGGAGATCCTCCTGTCTCAGCCTTCCAAGTACTAGGATTACAAGCATGCACCTGAAATGGAAACAGAATTATTGTTGGAATTCAGTGAATTAATTAATTAATTTTGCGGTACTAGGGATGGAACCCAGGGGCGTTCTACCTCTGAGCTACACCCCCAGCCCTATTTTTATTCTTTATTTTGAAACAGGGTCTCACTAAGTTGTGGAGGGCCTCACGAAGTAGCTGAGGCTGGCCAGGAACCTGGGATCCTCCCTGTTAGCGTCCCAAGTACTGGAATTACAAGTGTATGCAACCATGCCTATCTTGAGTGAAATATTTCAAGTTCTTAGGCCAGATGTGATGAAAGCCTGTAATCTCAATACTTGGGAGGCTAAGACAGGAGGATTGCAGGTTTGAGGACAGCCTCAGCAAGTAGTGAGACTGTCATCAACCTAGCTAGACCCTGTTTCAAAATAAAAATAGAAGAGGACTGGGGTGTAGCTAGGAGGTAGAATGCCCCTAAATTCAATGCCCCCCCCCCACTTCTTAGCATAGTACTTGTGAATTGTGACAGTAGATGCTCAATTAATTTTAGCTTAGATTATTGAGAGTCTTCTACTGAGATATGAAGACGAAGATAGTTCTTTTCTTTTCTTTCTTTTTTTTTTTTTTTTTTTTTGTGGTACTGGGGATTGAACTCAGGGGCATTCTACCTCCGAGCTACACCCCAAGCCCTATTTTTTATTCTTTGTTTTGAAACAAGGTCTCACTAAGTTGCAGAGTGCCTCATTAGGTAGCTGAGGCTGGCTGTGAACCCGGATCCTCTGGTCTCAGCCTCCCAAATGCTGGGATTACAAGCATGTGCCACCACGCCCGGCACGAAGATAGTTCTTGCGCTCAAGAAATTTCAACCTGATAAAAGAATATGCTACTAAATACAAGTCAGGAAATTTTCATTCCTTTCTCTTCTCCATTTTTTTTCTCTTCTTTTTTTACTTTTAATTTTTGGTACTGGATATTAAACACAGGGACATTCTACCTCTAAGCTACACCCCTTGCCCTTTTTATTTTTATTTTGAAATAGGGTCTTGATAAGTTGCTGAGCCTGGCCTAAAACTTGTGATCTTCCTCTCTCAGCCTCCCAAGTACGGGATTACAGGTGTGCAATACCACACTCAGCTGTCTCTTCCTTCTTAAGCATTCTTTTTCCTAGGGCAAAGTAACTTCTAGGGGGACCCTTCCTCTGTAAGTCTAAGGAGTGTCTGAGAAGGGGGACAAACTGAGTTCCATAGTCCCAGGTTATTGGGGTGACCAAGAGCTTAGTCAAGGAGGGATAAAGTCAGCTGTGAGGCCCTTTATTAGTAAGCAGTGACAGGATTATTAGCAGTTTGTATGTGGGAGGGACACCCAGTTGGGAGTGAAGGAAGTTGTCAGGGGACAGAAGAGGTCACTGTACTTGCTTAAATTGAGTGGCCTACTAGGCAAACTAGTATTTACTTATTTTCACTTGTGGTCTTTTGGGCCAATCTTTAGAATTTGCTTTCACGGGTGCTGCCCCTCCCTCGCTCCCTGCCTTCAGGAACAGGATTGAAAGCAGCATTAGCCTAAAGAAGTCGTTCTATTTAGGGAGCTGGAGCAGAGGGCCAGTGATTAGGTCCTTATCAGCAGCGGGGGCCTTTTTCAGTCCTGACATCCAGAGAGGCTTGGCTCTTCTATCCCCTGGTTGGGTTAGAATTGCAAAGAAGCAATAGATGGGCCGGGCCATCTGAATGAAAGAGCCCTTCATTGTGTTTCTTCAACATTCCAGTGTCTGGTACAATTAGCCAAGACTCAGAAAACAAGTTGGACAAACAAGCGAGCAGCCTTCCATCAGCGGCTTGATGGATAAAGGGATTTCTGGCTCAGCTGAGTTAAGTGCACTGGCTGAAAAGACAAAGTGGGAGGATCTGGAAAGAGGAAGGGGGCTCTGGGATGCCACTCCTGGCTGGACGAGGGGGAAGAAGAGCAACTAGCAAACCGCATTTCTGAAGTTGGTGAAGTCTGCTGAGCTAATCTACGCTGGAGGTGACCTGGGGCCAGGCTGCTCTGTAAAGTAGGTGGAATCACTGGGGAGAGACGTTGAGAGACTGTTGCTCTTTCCATTGGGCAGCTCCAAGTTTGGGGAAATGAATCTCCCTTTGGAATTTAGGAATATCTTGGCAGCAGAAAGTGTAGGGGTTTTCTCTATGATCTCTTCCATCTTGAGACCTTGTGGCAAACATTTTAGACGTACTTCTATTAGAGGATCAGGTTTTGGGGCAATGGATGCACTGTTCCTGACTTGGCACTAAGCCATTTTCACTTACCAGCTCTCCCGCAACTGTCTTAAGATTCACCAGGTTACAAGCTTCTGCTCTTCAAATGGAAGGTAGCTCAAAGACCAGCTGCTGTCAGTTGGGGCTCACTCAGTACCTTGACTGCACTGTTACGTATGAAGCTCCCACCTCCGCTTGCTCTGGTGGTCTGGAAACATTGAGGTGGTGCCACTTTTGACTAGCATGCTCTTTGCCTGAAGACCTGGACCCAGGTTTTGGAAGTGCCCTAGGGAGGAGCTTCCTTTCTGACCTCAGGGGAAGAAGGAGGTCAGTAGGAAGTTGTGGGTGGAGCCACTTCTGGTTTTGCTCCTTCTCTGTTCAACGCACAGCCCGCACAGCCCTCGGGCTGTCTGTCTCTGTTCACCTGGCGCCCTTTTGGAAGAGCTGCACTTGCATGGAGTGCACAGACTACTAGCTGGAGGTTTCTTTGGGACCCCCTCCTTTTAGGTGGGGCCAGCAGACTCCGGGCACCATGTGGCCCTGTTACCAAGATGAGCACGAGTTCAACGCCCACCTGGTTTGCCGCATGTGTTGTATGGGTTAGTATGTGGAGGTTTTTTTTTTTTTTTCCCTTGTCCAGGCTTGAGGATCCTAAATAGCCCTTATTCTCTTTGACTCATAGGAATGCATGGCCTTTGAAGCCCTGCAGGCGTTACAACCTTTGGGCTTGTTAAAACGAGGGGTGGAATAGACAGGGGTTCCCTACTTCCTGGGGGAACTTCTTAAGCTTATAGTGACTGCCAGTTAAGAGCCCAAGCTTTGGGTGTGGGACTTTTTTTTATAGAGACTGAATTCACGCTCATGCGTCTGTCTGTGTCAGGAAGCTACTTTTAAGTTATGTTGCACAGTGCTGAAAGCCCAGGGTGTATTTTTAGCAGAAGTTGGTTGGTTATGGAGTCTACCTCTGAGCAAGCTGGGGAGTGGTGGTGGAAGGGAGGAGTCATGGCCGAGGTTTCCTCTTTGGGGCCTATTGCTAATTCTCTTACACTTCTGCCAGCTGTAACAAAGAGACAAAAGACTTGAAGATGATCTGGGGACCCAGGACCTACAGAAGAATTAGAGGCTCAAGGAAGTCTCCTTTGCTGTGGCTTTGCTCTATCTTAAACGGGAGAAGAGTTCATTTAAATACCGTCCTGTGACCTTGAGCAAGTGACCTAACCTTTTTAGCCATAGGTTTCCTGATTTTCAAATGGTAGAGTGTGTAGACTGCTGTCGGACTGAGGCATCAGTTCATCAATTCTAGGCAAAACGTAAAAGATACAGTGTGTTTTTCATACAGCTAAACTCACTTAAGGAATTGCCCTTTATTATGAAATTGTCCTTCCTAATTTTTAATGTTAAAATAGCATTTGTTTTATGAAAGCATTGTTATTAGATGGTAGTTTTTAGATATCTTTAGCAAAATATAATGTTGGATATTTCATGTTAGACTTTCTAATTTATTTTAGAATACTTACTGGTCTGTATAATATAAGTTTGGTTGGGAACCACTGGCTTGATCATCCAATATGTTTTGATTTTATACTCTTCAGTCTCTAAAGTGGAACAAAATTGTGACCCTGATTAGATTTCTTTTTTGGTACTGGGGATTGACCTCAGGGGCATTCTGCTTCTGAGTTATACTCCCAACCCTTTTACTTTTTATTTTTTTTATTTTTATTTTTTTGGTGGTGCCAGGGATTGAACCCAGGGGCATTCTACCTCAGAGCTACCCCTGCCCCCCAGCCGTATTTTTTATTCTTTATTTTGAAATAGAGTCTCACTAAGTTGTGGATGACTTCACTAAGTAGCTGAGGCTGGCTGCGAATCTGAAATCCTCCTGTCTCAGTCTCCCAAGTACTGAGATTACATTGTGAGCCACCATGCCTGGCCTACTTTTTATTTCTGAAACATAGTCTTGGTAAGTTACTGAGGGTCTTGCTGAGTTGCTGAGGCTGGCTTCAGTCCTGTGATCTTCCTGTCTCAGCCTCCCAAGTACCAAGATTACAGATGTGTGCCACTATGCTTAGCATAGGCAGATTTTCCCTAACATTGAAATTGCTGGTGGTGTGTTTAAGAAGGAACCTCAGAAGAAATCTAGAGGAAGAGAGGAGAGCTAAGGTTCTGATGCCTCCTGACTGCTAGGCCAGTACTGCCAAATACTGTAGTGATTTTTGAGAAATAAGCTGGTTCTTACTAATAAATATTTGGGGCACAAGGAGGGGCAGTTCTAGTCAGTTATTGCCTTACTGTCTGGCTTTTTATCTTTCCTGTATCATTGAGATTTCCTCCCTGGGATCTGAAAGAATAATCTGCATCCCAAAGTGCCTGGGGATATGTGTGGTCCCTTTTTCTATAATCAACAGAGAAGTGTAAGGAAGTCCAAAATCTTCATTGAAAATTTTAGGGTAAAAACTTCATGCCCCAAGCTCACCTATTTCCTTTGATCCCCTTGGCACTGTAACCCAGTAGCTAGGAAAGTGGACCTTGATAGCGACTGTCTACATGGGCCTGTTTACCACTTAATAGATACATGAATTGGGAAAATTGCTTAACATTCTGTGCTTCAGTTTCCTCAGTTAAAAAGGAGATTAAAATACACATTAAGTCCTGGGTCATTGTGGGAAATATATGACATTAAAGCACTTAGCCCAGTGCTCTGCACATGATAAGTTTGTAAATGTTAACTGGTAGTTGTAGTCATATGGGAAATGTATGCAATATGAAAATTCACTGCTAGTCATCATTCATTCTTATACACAATCACACAAATGTATACCTGGTTTGCTGGAGAGAAGACTCCTTTGGATACTTTCCCTCCCTCCCTCCCATTCTCCTCTTTCTCCTATCAGTCTGTCTGTCCATAGGAGTATAGCTCAGTGACACCTGGATGTCTAGCTTGTTCAAGGTCCTAGGTTTGACCCCACAAAAAAACAAAAGGAAACCAACTCCTCACAGACAAAGTTTATTTAAGGCACTATCTTTACCCAGGCATACAAGTGAGATATTTGGGAATCATATGAGAATCTTCCTTCTCTTTCCCCACTTCAACTCAAATAAAAGAGTAATCAAATGTTTAATTCCACTTCAAATATCATATTCCTCCCTTTCTTCTGATCTCCCTCCTCCTCTCTCCCCTCCTCCATATTTAACCCAAACCTCACCCCAGCCCTTTTTATTTTGAAACAGGGTCTCGCTAAGTTGCCAAGGCTGTCCTTGAACCTGTGATCCTTCTGTCTGAGCCTCCCAAGTGTGTGCCACCATGCCCAGCTAATGATTAAGTATTCTTGTGTACCTGCTGTAGTCCTAAATGTTGGATATTTGAAGAAATTAAAACAAGAACCTTTACTCCAAAGACCTCAGTTCAGTTAGAAAAATGGGATATGCATACAGTGATATCTAACAATAGGTTGCATATACTCAAATAAGTCGAGTAAATTTTAAGTGCTACAGAGGTGGCTGGCATAGCCAGAAAGGTCTAAAGGGAAAACTGGGGCTTCAGCTGGGCCTTGAAAGGAGGCTGCATGTTAGAAAATTCTAGAGGCTTTGGATGTCTGTTCCAGGCGGGGCAATGATAAACAAAGGTAGGGGTGTGAAAGGTATGTTTAAAAACACAGTGAGGTTGGAATGGTTTTGGTTGAGTCCTATAGGGAAGGGTCTAGGGATAAAGTTGGAGTGTTTAGATTGTGAATTTCTTCAAGTCAGTGGACAAGTCTTATCTCTCTCCTCCAGGATTCTAAATAGAGAACTGATGTGGACAAAGTGCTGGTTTAGGAAGATTTGTTGAAGCAGACTGATCTGCTTGCTGTTGCTTCAGCTATCAAATCTGTATCTTCAATTCCGACCACTTTTCTGAACTCTAGATCTTAAGATTTAACCTGTTAATACCTCATCATTTGTTTTCTCTACCCACTGACCCTTGCCAAAGCTGGCCTCCTATTTTCATTATCTCACTACCACTCTCCTCACAGCTGCTCAGGCTGGAAACAGTAGATTTATCTCCAACTCTTTCTTTACTCACCACATGTAGTCAACAGTTAAGGGCCTTGGGTCCTGCTTCTACATCATCATGCAGATCTTCTTGCCCTCTTTACATTCCTCTTTTACCTTGCCTCTACCTTAGTTCAGGCCATTATTTTATTCTTTCTCTTTCTTTCTTCTCGTTTGTCACATTAGATCTCTAATTGTTTGTTTGTTTTTTTCTTCTTCTTCTTTTTGTGTGTGTGTGTGGTACTGGGGATGGTACCCAGGGTCATTCTACCTCCTAGCTACACTCCCAGCCCTATTTTTTATTCTTTTATTTTGAGACAGGGTCTCACTAAGTTGTGAGAGGGCCGCAGTAAGTAGCTGAGACTGGCCACGAACCTGCAATCCTCCTGTCTCAGCTTCCCAAGTACTGGGATTACAAGCATGCACCACCACACCTGGCTTGGTTCTTTTATTTCTTAGTGTCTCTCTGGTGCCATCTGGCCTTCAGTCCAATGCTATCTCAGTCTTCCCAAAGCACACTGGTTCAGAAAATTTCATTGGCACTGGGTATGGTAGTACACACTTGTAATCCTAGTACTTGGGAGGCTGAGACAGGAGGATCGCAGGTTCATTGCCAGCCTCAGTAACTTAGTGAGACCCTGTTTCCAAATACAATAACTAACTAACTAAATAAATAAATAAGGACTGGGGTATAGCTCAGAGAATGCCCCTAGGGGTTCAATCCTTAGAGAAAGAAAAAAAAGAGGGAGGGAGGGAGGGAAGAAAATTTCATTGCCATCTTTTTTCTTTTTTTTTTTTTTTTTTTTTGCGGTACTGGGGACTGAACTCAGGGGCGTTCTACCTCCGAGCTATACCCCCAGCCCTATTTTTTATTCTTTATTTTGAAACCGGGTCTCACTAAGTTGCGGAGTGCCTCACTAGGTAGCTGAGGCTGGCCGCGAACCCGGATCCTCCAGTCTCAGCCTCCCAAATGCTGGGATTACAAGCGTGCGCCACCACGCCCGGCGCCATCTTTTTTGTCTATTTATTTACTCTACCTTTCTGGGTCTTCTGTGATTTGACCTCAGCTAGTTGACCTTATTAGCTTACTTTTTCATTATATTGCTGAATGTATACTTTACCTAGTCATACTATTCTCTGAAACATATCTTGTTTACTTAGATGTCTCCAAATCATTGCTTGTTCTTGTTTGGAATTCCTGAACCCTTTCTTGTTTTTTTTTTCTTTTGTAGTACTGGGGATTGAACTCAGGGGCATTCTACCTCAGAGCTCCACCCCATTCCTATTTTTTATTCTTTATTTTGAAACGGGGTCCCACTAAGTTGCGGAGGGCCTCACTAAGCAGCTGAGGCTGGCTACGAACCCGGATCCTCCAGTCTCAGCTTCCCAAATGCTGGGATTACAAGCGTGCGCCACCACGCCCGGCTCCTGAACCCTTTTTGGGCTGCCAAAATCATACTGTGATTCCAAGTTTAGTTCAAACATCACACCGTCCATGAACTCCTCTCCTATCTCTCTGTCAAAATTAATCATCTCTGTTTGTGTTTCAGTATTATTTTGTGCAGTATGTGTCTGATACCTTATTTACTTGGTATTTTTATTAATTATTTACATATAGGTCTCTGTCACTAATTGTAAACTTCATGAAGTCATAGAACAGATCTATTCATCCTCTATTTCCTTTCCTTGCCAGCTTGGATATATCCTTTTTAAATTTCCAAGTGGTGGGTGCTTCTGGGCTTCTTGGAGCACTTGTGATTTTTCAGTGGCCCTCATGGAAACTGCAGAGGGCTGTGTTGGATCAGAACACAGAACTTTGTTCCTCGAGTATAAGCCATCACTCAGTGCCAGGCCTCTTCTCAAATTGCTCCTCGTGGAATAGGACAGGAACTAGTCAACAGTGATACCCTGCAACAGTCACCTAAACCAAGTGTGCAGGATGTGGGAAAAGCTGCTAGCGGAAGTCATAGTTGAACTGAGTGCTGGAGAATGAGCAGAGAAGAGGAGGAGCTGCATCCCATGCAGAGGGAATGGTATGTGCAAGGCATCAAAGTGTGAGGAAACATGCTCCATTTGGGGGAAACTTTTTTTTTTTTTAACAAGGCTGGAAGTTAGTTTTTATGAAATGGTGGGAGAATAGTGAGAGGCATTATCATATCATATCATAATGGATCTTAGCTTCCAAGCTAAAAACTTAGAATGGCATCTGAATGGAGTCATCAGACTTCAGCATTGGGTACAGGTAGGTTCACACCTGACTCCATTACTTGTTACCTCGGGCAAGTTGTTTATCCTCTCTGGACTTTAATTCTATTAAATTAATACCTACCTTATAGGGCTGTTGAGCATTAAAAATAATGTTAGGTACTTATCACATAAGTAGGTGTTCGACAGATGGTAACTATTCATGTTATTAGGAGAGTAAAGGCTCACTGGATAATTTTAAGGTAGATAGTAACTAGATCAGTCTTGTCAGAAATACTGTTGGCAGGATAGATCAGAGCAGAAAAACCTATTAGAAGCAAAGAGAATTTTGTTTTTAAATGGTGCTGGGAATTGAACCGAAGGCCTTGTACTCTGCCCTGAGCTACATCTCCAGCCTAAGAGTTTAGCTTTAGACAAACTGAGTTTGAGATGAGCATGGAATTTTCAGGAGGCAGTTTGATATATGAGAGTGGTGTTTGAGATAAAGGACTGAGCTGAAGTTATGGCCTTGGGAATTATGGGTATATAGGGTACATTCGAAACCCTAGGAATAGATTAAATCATTCCAGGAGAATGTAGAGAACAGGCATTTCTAACTGTTTATTTATCTATTTATTTGTGTGTGTGTGTGTGTGTGTGTGTGTGTGTGTGTGTGTGTGTGGTGATGGGGTACTGGTGGTTGAACCCAGGGGCATTTTACCTCTGAGCTACACCCCTCAGCCCTATTTTTTAGTCTTTAATTGGAAACAAGGTCTCACTAAGTTGCAGAGGGCCTCACTAAGTAGCTGAGGCTGGTCTTGAACTCAGATCCTTCAGTCTCAGCCTCCCAAGTACTGGGATTACAAGCATGTGCCACCACGCCCGGCTCATGTATATCTTAAGGTATAATATAGATAGGATAAAAAATAGGACTGTGCGGGCGTGGTGGCGCACGCTTGTAATCCTGGCATTTGGGAGGCTGAGACCGGAGGATCCGGGTTCTCTGCCAGCCTCAGCTACCTAGTGAGGCACTCCACAACTTAGTGAGACCCTGTTTCAAAATAAAGAATAAAAAATAGGGCTGGGGGTGTAGCTTGGAGGTAGAATGCCCCTGAGTTCAATCCCCAGTACCGCAAAAAAAAAAAAAAAAAAAAAAAAAAAATAGGACTGTGGTTGAGTAAACATTGAGAGGGGGAGCAAAAGAGAGGGGAAAGCACAGAAGAAGGAACACAAGAGCAGAACTGAGTCTCAGATTTAAGGAATGATCAGCAGTGTCTTCTGCCACAGAAACTTTCAGCGAGATGGGGTACAAGACTCTCCATTGGGTTGGGAATTCAATGACTGTGGAAAAAGCAGTGGATTTGTGGGGTGGGAGTGGATTTGTGGGTGGCCCTGTGGGTGAGAAGGAGGTGGGGTCTGAGTGTTGTCATCATGCTTGTTCTGGAAGCTGGAAGAGCCAGCAAGGAGGGAGAATTTGAAGATATTTAGGCTGTTGGGTTTGGTGGCGCATGCTTGTAATATCAGTACTTGGGAGGCTGAGACTGGAGGATTCGGGTTTGTGGCCAGCCTCAGCTACTTAGTGAGATGCTGTT
The DNA here is from genome assembly GCA_004027655.1 of Graphiurus murinus. Classification (NCBI taxonomy): domain Eukaryota; kingdom Metazoa; phylum Chordata; class Mammalia; order Rodentia; family Gliridae; genus Graphiurus; species Graphiurus murinus. The sequence continues at coordinate 34,462 of PVLC010011998.1, forward strand.
TCAAAGTAAAGAATAAAAAATAGGACCGGGGGTGTAGCTTGGAGGTAGAATGCCCCTGGGTTCAATCCTCAGTACTGCAAGGGGAAAAAAAAAAAAAAAAAAAAACATAGGCCAAGGGACAATTGTTGGGAGAAGGGCAAGGTGGAATCTGGATGTGAGGTGGAAGGACAAACTTAGGTTATAGGGAAGGATATCTCTTTTAAAGAAACTAGAATAAAGAAAATTAAGGTAGGTTTTGGAAACAAGCTGGTGTGGTGGCTCACACTTGTAATCCCAGTACTTAGGAGGCTGAGACAGGAGGTTTGCAGGTTTGCAGCCAGCCTCAGCAACTTAATGAGGCCCTGTGCAACTTAGTGAGACCTTTTTTCCAAATAAAGACTAAAATAGGAATGGGGGTGTAGCTCAAAGGTAGAATGCCCCTGGGTTCAATCCCTATTACCACAAAGAATAAAACAAAAAACTTGGAAATAAATATTAAACCTTCCAATTAAAGGTTCTTATTTGATAAATCCTAAGTGGTTGATAAGAATTTCCCAGTGAACTGCTGGGCTCTTTTTTGCCTCTTCATAGCCTTTGGTGGGGCTCAGGTTATAAAAACACTAAAATGAATTTGTCCTTTTCTTTGACAGTTTTCTTCTCACATAAAGATACTTTCTGAGAGTTTGGTGTCAGCTGAAAAGATCTTGGGTGGGCCCAGAATTAGGGAGCCAAACCTAACCCTTATTAAATAGTCAAAAGCCTAGGCTGTTAGGATCTTTCTGAAGGTCTGTGTAATAGGTCAGGTTGCTACTTGGCTTCCCTGTTGAAATTCCTCACTAAAATATTTAACTACAGGTATTCTAATATCCTTTTATCCTCATGTTTATTTTTTTTTTTATTTTTTATTTTTTTGGCGGTACTGGGGATTGAACTCAGGGGCATTCTACCTCCGAGCTATACCCCCAGCCCCATTTTTTATTCTTTATTTTGAAACCGAGTCTCACTAAGTTGCAGAGTGCCTCACTAGGTAGCTGAGGCTGGCAGAGAACCCGGATCCTCCGGTCTCAGCCTCCCGAATGCTGGGATTACAAGCGTGCGCCACCACGCCCGGCTCTCATGTTTATTTTTTATTTTTTATTTTTTTGCGGTACTGGGGATTGAACTCAGGGGCATTCTACCTCCGAGCTATACCCCAGCCCTATTTTTTATTCTTTATTTTGAAACCGAGTCTCACTAAGTTGCGGAGTGCCTCACTAGGTAGCTGAGGCTGGCCACGAACCCAGATCCTCCGGTCTCAGCCTCCTGAATGCTGGGATTACAAGCGTGCACCACCACACCCAGCTTTATCCTCATGTTTAAATCAGGAAAGAGCTTTCAAACAATTGATGAGCCTATCAATATAGGATCCTAAAAAAAGATCTGCCAGCTCTAAGGGGCAAAGGAATTCTGAGGAACTTATGACTTAGCTCTAAGCAGGCTAGTTTCTCTTGGAAAGGGCTTGTAATTATGTTGCCTTTAATAACTATATTCAGAAAAAGTACTTTGATCCTTTTCCCTCTGAATTGAAGGCCAGTTATTTAGCTTTGTAAAGCAGGACTGATGTGAGATCATCAGGTTCCTAGAACATTATCCACATGGTAGGGCTGGGTAGCTGAGCAGAGTAATTTACAAGCAGTAAAATTAGAGTCTCAATCCTGCTGCTACTCACATCTTCAAAGCTGAAGGAAATCAAATAAATTCCACATCCTTTTTTGGGGGAGGAGGGTGGGTACTGGGGACTGAACCCAGGGGCATTCTGCCTCTGAGCTATACTCCCATAATTTTTTTTTTTTGGCTCTGATTCTACCATCCTTCTGTCTCAACCTCCCAAGTATTGTATTACAGGCATGTACCACTACACCTGGCTAACTTCTACATCTTAAAAATACCAAGTAGTCTAAAAGAAGATCTATTAGCTTTTTTCTTTTATATCTATGAATCATTTGACCTGTTACAACAAACATGTACAGTTTTTCTAGGAGAAATTTTAGGAAGAAAACTTGGATCTATACAGTGAGGATTTTATAAAACTAGAATCAGACTGTTGTTGGTTACGAGGGTAATTAATTAAGCAGAGTTTGTCTGGTATTGATGAAAATGTCATCAGTTAGTTCTAGTTTTTCTTCATGGCTATAGGTTCTAGCACACATGTGATATGTGTTTTTTTGTTTTTGTTTTTGTTTTTTTTTTTACTTTTTAAACACATTGTACTGGATTCTTTTAGGTAACTCAGCTTTCATTTCATTTTGTGGCTTTTATTTAATTTTGTGTGTCTCTTTAGCTAGTTTTCTAATCATGCATTGGCCAATTAAGGTTTTTAATTTTTTTTTAAAGTCTTATTGTGTAAAACTTTAATTTGTTAGAAGTAAGAGATATAAAAAAGTAAAGCATGGTCTTTTTCTTCAAGGAGTTGTTGTTGTTTTTTGTTTTTTTCAGTACTGGGGATTGAACTCAGGGGCATTCTACCTCCGAGCTACACCCCCAGCCCTATTTTTTATTCTTTATTTTTGAAACCGAGTCTCACTAAGTTGCAGAGTGCCTCACTAGGTAGCTGAGGCTGGCAGAGAACCCGGATCCTCCGGTCTCAGCCTCCCAAATGCTGGGATTACAAGCGTGCGCCACCACGCCCGGCTTTGATCATTTCATTTTCCTATTAAAAGTCTTTCAGTACTTCCCCTTACCTATAGGATACTTTGGGCTCCTTACCTTGACATGAAGGGTCATGATTTGGCCCATGCCATATTACCTGATGTTAAGTCTCATCACTACTTAATAAATCTTGTCTTTCAACCACCCTCTCTGAACATAAGCTCTTTCTTGTAATCATGAATTTGTATTAGAAGTAATTTCATGTAGCAACTTTGTCCATTCCTTTCTCTCTCTGATTAACTTCTAGGCATCTTTTAAGATTTGTTAGATTAACTTCTCTGGGAAACTTTCACTACTACCTCCCATGTTTCCTTTCCCTAGTCAGGAAGGCCAAACCATTTCTCTTGTGTTTGAGCACTCTATGCTTACCTGTTACAGCAGGTAACAGGCAATGACGTTGAAGTTATTTCTCTTCTTTGCTATGCTGTCATCTCTTGAAGGTAGGAATTGTGACATCCTCTTATTACCAGAGTCTAAAGCACACAGCAGCGTGGTCCTTAATATAAGATTTATCCAAAGAATAAGAGAGTGAATGAAGAAGTTGGATTTTTAAAGAATAAACAGAACCGGGCGTGGTGGCGCATGCTTGTAATCCCAGCATTTGGGAGGCAGAGACCAGCTACGTAGTAAAGCCCTCTGCAACTTAGTGAGACCTGATTTCAAAATAAAGAATAAAAAATAGGGCTGGGGGTGTAGCTCGAAGGTAGAACGCTCCTGAGTTCAATCCCCAGGACAGCAAAAAAAAAAAAAAAAAAAAAAAAAAAGAATAAATAACATTTGGAGAAGTGGGGATAAAGAGAACATGTGATGCTGAGAAAATAAATATTATAAGCATCAGTGATTTAGATTAGTCGGAGGCTGATTCTGATTCAGTCTGCAGATGACATGGGCCCAGAAAAGATTTTGAAGATGTTGGATAACTTAATTAGCATCTAAGAAAGATCAAAATATGTTGGCTTGACAGTGGTCAAATCTAGTAAGAATCCTAACTTTAAATATTTACAAGCTTCTATAAAGTGAAGAGGAATTAGACTTGAAAAAAATTCTTATAGTCCCAAATGAGAGCCAATGGGTAGAATTTATAAGGAAGCAGATGTGATACTTTATAGAACTATTAAATCAACATATTGCCTTGTGAGGTAATAGGTTCTCTATCTCAAGAGTATTATAGATGTGGACAGACCTTCCAACCCAGAGCATAAACTTCTTTGTTGTTGAAGGGATTCTTGTATCAACGTAGAATTGGACTGGATAACTTGAAGCCCCATCTTGTGGTTCTGTGGTCTATAGTAGGAATTGTTTCTTGAGGATTAGGGAAAGATTCAAGGCTAAGAAAGATGTTAAATAAAAGTAGAGACAAAGATGAGGAAGTGCTTACTGACTGGCTAAAAACTCAGAGAAGTAGGTAGGTAAGTGTGTTTGCCTGGAGAAAGCATTGGCAGTGTTTGGATTGGTGCTAGGTGGCTTTCATGAGGAATCAGTAAGAAGAGAATACTGGGCAGTAGGGAGAGAGAACCTAGCTGAAGTTTGTGGGAATAACTAGTGAACCAGGTTTGTATACTGTTCTAGCTTCCTCCTGAAATGTCTCCTGACTTGGAAAAGAAGTGAGAGTTAGGCAGTGATGGTGATCAGGTTTGGAGATGGTCACCATGAAGGTTAGGTAGGTTAGAGTACCTGGGGTGTGAGCAGCTTTGGGTTGTTTAGCCATGTTGTTTGGCACAGGCCAGGGGGTCTTAGATGTTCTTAAACGGGGTAGACTAAGAATGGAGTGACTGAAGATCAAGAATGCTTAGGACTATGACAGATTGATAAGTGACTGCCGGGTAGGTCTTTCTGGAGAAGGACTGGGGCTTGGAGTCTGGCGGTGTGGTGCCTGTACGGGAATTGCAGATGAAGTCGAGTGGAGCCATGTGGGCTCAGATACGTTGTCAGCCCGTATTGATGTTTTGTGGAGATAACAAATGTAGACCAAGTCCTCTGGGAAGGTGAAGGAGATGGACAGCAGAGAATGGTCAATAACGGAATGATTCCAACAAGAGGGCATAGGAGGTGGTGTGGGCTCTAGATGGGCAGAAGGAGCAGAGCTGATGGCCTAGTATTCTTTCTGGAAGCGGCTCTGGGAAACTGGAGTGGCCCTGTTCTCTGAAGCAATCATTGTCAAGTATTCACAGCAGAAAAAGCCAAGAAGCAGGGAGGGCTTGCCTCCGTACAAGCTGGGGGAAGGAAGGGAGAGAAGAGATGTGCCATGGGGTAGACTGTGTGGCATAGAAGGAGGCAAGGGGGAGATGTGTGGTAAGAGGTGACTGGTGGGTGATGGCTGGTGAGGGAACCAGGGTGGAGGACATACTTACTGGGGCAGGGAGGGAGGCAGTAGAACCTTGCTTACGCAGATGGATGTATGAGGAGTGAGCTTTAACCACTGTGATGTGTGTCCTGCATACCAGGGCCACCTCACCCTTTGCTGGCCGTATTCACAGCTTTGGCCTTTGGAAGCTTGTTGTGAGAGAAGTGGGGAATCACTCTGCTCCCCACTCTGTTCAGGTTATTGTGCTAAGGAGACACGATGACATGATTTTTGAGGTACATAATTCTGTCTAAAAGTGACAAAATTGACCAGGACTGAAGAGGGAGTTTAGATAGGCCAAACCTTCCTACAAGAAGTCACTGTCCCATGGTTCTGTGGGTAAAGTCAGACTTTTAGGGATATGGGAACTTGCTGCCTGTGTAGCACTAAGCCAGTGTCTTCTCTGTGTTTGCTTTGCAGATGAGCGGGACCGGGTTCAGAAGAAAACATTCACCAAATGGGTCAACAAGCACTTGATGAAGGTAGGACTTGTACACATATGCCCACACCCCAGCACCTTGAGTTGTGCTTAAGCTGGGTCTATCTCCCCCTTCGGTCAGATGGTTCCAGTTGCTTGTGATGTGCTGGAGTCTGTGAAGTTACGCACATGAGTCTCTCCTTCTCTCCCTCCCTCCTTGTCATAGCAGTGTGGAAACAACCATGTTGCATGTCACTACCTCAGAAGGCTGAGGTTCAGAATACTAGGGAATGATTCCTGGGATTCTAAGAACTCTTCACTTCTAACTTTAAAATTATTTTATAAGCCTCTTTATTTTTAAATCTGATTGCTATGTAAGGAAGGGACAAGGGATTTTGTTCCCATTCTAAAGTGCATGAAGTCAGGTGTGGTAGTGCACACCTGAATTCCAGTACTTGGGAGGCTGAGACAGGAGGATTGCAGGTTTGAAGCCAGACTTAGCAATTTAGTGGGGCTCTCAGTAACTTAGACTCTGTTAACAAATAAAAAATAAAATGAGGCTGGAAGTTTAGCTTGAAGGTAGAATGCTCCCAGGTTAATTCCCCAGCATCATAAAATGAATGAATGAACAAATGAATAAATAAAGTGCACAAATTTCAATGTTCAGTTGATAGATTTTTACATGCAATTTACCACCATGTAGTTCAAGATACAGAATATTTCCAGAAAGCCTAAGGTTGAGAGAAGATTTTATTATTAAAACTAAGGCAGAGGCATGTTAAAGACCCACCCAAGGGTAAACGGTATGCCTACTGCGTCAGTCAGATCTGAAAACAAAGTTTGTGCGTTCCAGTAATTCTTGCTACTCTGGGAAAGGTCACCAGTTTTCTTAATTGCCATATCCAGTGACCTAATTTTATCTTCCTCCAATTTGATTTCTCCGCAGCATTTGACTCTGTTGTCTATTCCTTGAAACCTTCTCTAACATCGACTTCTAGGACGCTACTTTTTCCTGAATTACCTCCCCTGCCATGAATGCCTTTTCTCTGCCTCCTGCACTGGCTTTTCTTCCTTTTTCTGACTCTCTCATGTTGCTGGCCCCCAGGGTCCTAACCTTGGCCATCTCCTTGACTTGTTCTCTGTATTCTGAGCAGTCTGATCTGTTTTAGTCACGGGAAACATGGTTGCTGAAATACAAGGACAGACAAGCAGAAGTGGATACAGGACGGTCTCATGGAATCCTATGTCTGGATGCTGCTGGACTTTATGGAAAGTTATCAGACAACCATGCTGTCTGTCTCTTTATGGGGCCTCATCTTTAGTTCTTTTTGTGGGCTCTTCACATTCATTTTTCTGCATTTCTCCCATTGCGTATGTGTGAACCATGGTGGCTTTCCCTCAAATGGAAAGGCACATCCCTGAAGCCATGTGGTTTCAAAGGTACAAATACAGAAAATCTGATTCGTTTTCTTTTCCTGCATGGGTCAGTTTTCCATCTATAGTTAAGTAAACCGTGTCCCTGGACATATTTACATAAATCAAACATGGCACCTTAGGGCCACTTGTTTAGTAGGGACTGCAGATGAGGGTGATTTTGAAAGTAAAGGACAAACTGGGTGTGGTAGCACATGCCTGTAATCCCAGTACTCAGGAGGCTGAGACAGGAGGATCACAGGTTTGAGGCCAGCCTCAGCAATTTAGTGAGAGACCCTGTTTCAAAGTTATAGCTCAGAGGTAGAATGCCTCTGGATTTGATCCCCAGTACAAGTAAATACAAAAAATAAAATGAAAGAAGAGTAAATTGTAGAGCCTTTTCCTGCCTTCTTGTCCAAGCCAAAGATGTGTGCTTCTCACAGTGTAATTGGCACATTCATCTGGATGTTATCCAGACATACCCTGTATTGGACACACCCCAAATTGCTAAATATTTCCACTTATCTATCTGATTGTCCAGGTTAGAAACCTAGACCATATTTAATTCAGTACTGTCAGTCATCTCTCCATTAGTACCAAGTCTCATCAGTCACTTTCGATTAGAAAGATTGCTGGCATGTACCTTCTCCTCTCCATGTCTGTCATCTCTGCTCTTGTCCAGGGCTACTTCATCTCTCCCTGACCACCATAATTATTTCCTAGTAGAATGCTCTAAAATGAGAATGATAACAGTAGTAATAGGTTATGGAGGGCTTCCTGTACCTCATATTTTATTTTTTGTGGTACTGGGTATTGAACCCGGGGAAATTGTAGCTACATCCCCAGCCCTATTTTATTTTTCTATTTTGAGACAGGGTCTCATTAAGTTGCAGAGGGCCTCACTAAGTTGCTGAGGCTGGCCTTGAGCCTGCAATCCTCCTGTCTTGGCCTCCCAAGCACTGGGATCACAAGTGTTTGCCACCATGCCCAGCTCAAATCTGATATTTTATACTGAGTACTTTACATAGATTATCTTGCTAATTCCTTCAGTGATCTTATGCCATAGGTCCTATTAGTATTCCCGTTTTATCAATGAAGAAAGTGACGTTTAGAGAGAGTATTTTACTTATTCAGATCATACTGCAAGAGCAAAGCATTTTAGAATTCAAGCAACCTAAAGTCTGTAACATTTGCTCTTAACCTGCAGTACTAGCCCTGGCTTCTGCTTACCCTTTCAGGTTCAAAGTGCCAAATTCCCCTCATACCTTAAGCTCTTGCTTAATGACGTGGCATGCTATTTTATGGCTCTGTATCTTCACTGTGCTGCTCCCTCAGCTTGGAATGCCTTTCCAAAGTCTGTTCCACTTGGATAACACCAACTTAACACCTCCTCAATAAATATTTCCCTGACCCTCCCATGTAGGATCAACTACCCTTTTCTTTGTGCTCGGTGTATTATATGCTTGAGTTATAATATTTATATACTTTATTTTATATCCTTCTAGATTGTAATTTGAAGTCAGATATTTTATCTCATCTTTATAGTGTCAGGATGAAGGAAGGGAGAGAGGTAGGGAGAGGAAAAAATTGCTACTCCTTCCTATAAATTCCTTCAGTGTCTGTCAGTTGCCTCTAGGTGATACCTAACTCCACCATGCTTCACAACCTTGTTCCAACCTCCTGGTCTAGTTTCCTGTCCAGGTAGACACCCTTGTGTGGCTGTGCTGTAGCCACATTTACTCCCTGTTCCCTAAAACCCGCGTACTTTCACATTTCTTCATTTATTTCTGCCTTCTTAGAATGCACACACCAGTCTCTTGTACCTGGCCACTGCCCATTTACCCCTTAGGGACAAGTTCCAAAGTAACCTTCCTGTGAGACTCTGACCTGAATCCCTTGAGATTCTTTTAATTGCAGTTTTATCCCTGTTCTGTGTCATTTTGAAGAGATACCTATGTGTTCACATATTTGTCTCCTCTGTTAGAGTGCTTATTGAGGGCTGGGACAGTATTATACTACTTTCTCTATCAGGTGCTACACAGGAACATGAGAAATATCCAATAAGTATTTGTTACCTTGCACAAATATTTCAATACTGCTTTAAAGCTTATGAAGTACATTTTTTTTTTTTTTTTTTTTTTTTTGCGGTACTGGGGATTGAACTCAGGGGCATTCTACCTCTGAGCTACACCCCTAGCCCTGTTTTTTATTCTTTATTTTGAAACCGAGTCTCACTAAGTTGCGGAGTGCCTCACTAGGTAGCTGAGGCTGGCCACGAACCCAGATCCTCCGGTCTCAGCCTCCTGAATGCTGGGATTACAAGCGTGCGCCACCACGCCCAGCTTTATGAAGTACATTTGATCTGACTTGATCCTTACAGTAACTCCTAAGGAAGTAAAGGTATTTTATCCTCTTATTTTTCCCAACTAAGGAGAATGAGAATTAGAGGGGTAAAGTGACTTTCCCAAAATCATACATCTAATTAGGGGTGGAGCTAAGGGTCACTCATAAATCTTCTGATCAAAATCACCAGGTCTTTTAGCCAGGTGTGGTGGTGCACACATGTAATCTCAGTACTTGGGAGGCTGAGACCGAAGGATCACAGGTTCAAGACCAACCTCAGCAATTTAGCAAGATCCTCAGCAACTTAGTGAAACCCTGTTTCAAAATAAAATAGGGCTGAAAGTATATCTCAGAGGTAGAATCCCCTGGGTTTACTCCTAATAACAAAACAAAATAAAACACAACAAAAAACCGCCACTAGGTATTTGTACTATACATACCCTCACTTACTCTCTTTTCCTACCTGTCTCGAACAACTTGAAGAATTGAATTGATCCTGCCACAAGCTGGTGCCCTAAGCTTTGTAGTTGAATTCAAATGCTCTGGCTTCCTGCTGCTCATTTGTAGTGATGCTGCCTGTTGGACCTCTGCTCAGTGCTATGTGATGACAGGAGGCCCAGGGAGGGGAAACTAGAAAGAGGAACACATCATAGCATTGTTGGAAATTGGAGGCCAGCCAGAGCTTTACTTAAGCCGTTGGATATTTTTCATTTCTTCTGAGGCGGTCAGCCTTATGGTTCCAATAGGATTTTTTCATCTTGGGATATTTTAAAGAGAGAGTCACTACTAATCAGAATCATTGCTCTAAATTGAAATTTTTTGAACTTTAGGGCTGAGAATTAGGGATCAAGATTATTTATTTATTTATTTATTTATTTATTGGCAACTCATGCATCTTTTGCTTGGCTGCCCAAGTACACTCAAGACTAATACTGACCTTGGCAGACAGACCAGTGTAAGATTAAAACCAATTAAGCCTCCCAAGTTCTAGGTTGAGCTGGTCTAGAATCTCTTGGGTTCCAAAATATCTTTGCTCTGGAATAAGTAAATGACTTTTTATTAATTGAAGACGCGCGTGCGCATGTGTGTTTGTTAGTGGGAATGAACCCAGGGGCATTCTGCCTCCAAGGTACCTTACCCCCCTCCACCCTTTTTATTTTTATTTATTTATTTTTACTGGGGGTTGAACCCAGAGGCATTCTACCTCTGAGCTATACCTTAGTCCCATTTTATTTTTTATTTTGAAACATGGTCTCATTAAGTGTCTGAGAGCCTCACTAAGTTGCTGAGGCTGGCCTGAAATCTCATATATATAGGCATATGCCAAAACACCTAGCTAATTTTTTAAAAAATTGAAACAGGGTCTTCCTAATTGTTGAGGGTCTCACTAAATTGCTGAAGCTAGCCTTAAACCTGTGATTGTCTTGTCTCAGCCTCTCAAATATTGGGATTACAGGGGTGTGCCATTGTGTCTGGTTTAGTTGAAACATTGTTTTCTGTGTGTGTGCTTTACTGGGGATTGAAGGGGGGTGGGGTTCTCCCTCTGAGCTACACCTCCAGTGTTTTTATTTTTTTTGTTTTGAAACAAAGTTTTGCTAGGTTGCTGAGAGTCTCATTAAATTTCTGAGGCTGGTCTTGAACTTGCAATCCTCCTGTCTTAGCCTCCCAAGCACATGTTATAAGTGTGCCTGGCAGTTGATGCATTTTTTTTTTTTTTTTTTTTTTTTTTTTGCAGTACCGGGGATTGAACTCAGGGGCATTCTACCTCTGAGCTACACCCCCAGCCCTATTTTTTATTCTTTATTTTGAAACAGGGTCTCACTAAGTTGCGGAGTACCTCACTAGGTAGCTGAGGCTGGCCGCGAACCCGGATCCTCCAGTCTCAGCCTCCCAAATGCTGGGATTACAAGCGTGTGCCACCACGCCTGGCTAGTTGATGCATTCTTTTTTTTTTTTTTTTTTTTTTTTTTTTTTTTTTTTT
>PVLC010011999.1:0-39056 GCA_004027655.1 Graphiurus murinus
TCAGACTCCAGCCAGCTGCCCGTTTCCCCACTCACCCTTGGGCCGATTTGCTTCTCCCCCTTCCGTCGAGAGGCTGTTCCTGCCGCAGTCCTGACCCAAGCCCTGGGGTGCAGTTCTCTCTGCTCCGGCTCCGTGAGGAGAGGTGAGCTGGGGTGGTCCTGCGCGGGCTCAAGCTGGTCGTACCACGCGTTCCGGTCTCAGTCGAAGGTGCCTCGAAATGCCACCTGGCTAGGATGAGGAGTTCAGGGGTTGCTCACTTCAGCTCTGGCCGGTGGGGTGCAGAGGGTTGTTGTATATTTCTTTCTTAGTAGACTCCACACCGGGGGCCGGCTCAGTGGCGGCTTATGCCTGGCGGCGTGGCACCGGGGCCGCGGAGACGGGCTTCTTTGCTCTCCCTGGTCGGCCTTCCAGGTTCTGCTCAGCTGTATTCCAGTTTTCGCAGCGTTTTCCACCTTTTTGTTGCTTTTTTTCTTCTTTCAAAAAACTGGATCCACGACTGATTTGAATCGAGCTCACAGCGGCTCTTGAGACGTGTCTCACTCCATCGCCATCTTCCCAGAAGTCCCAATATTTCTAATTTATATAAACACTTCCTTTTTTGGCAATCTGTAAAAGCATTCTATTTCTGTTTGTGGTTTTATTTACTTTTATTTTTCATATGAATCTCTAAATCTATTTGGAATTAATTTTAATGCCTGGTGAGAAAAAGAAATGGATTCAGTAGTGTCATTTCCTGTTATTTCTTCAGTTATCTCAAAATTAATTATTAAGAGGTTATCCTCTAAGCAGAGATTTGAGTTGGCAACTTTTAAAAAAAATACTTGTATTGGTTCATTGCAATCTCACATTACAATGTAGTTCATAGTGCTGGTGACATACATGCATACATGCAAACTTGGTGGGTTTTCCCCTAGCTCCCTTCCTCCTCCTCCTTTCCCCATACATGATATTAAGTTTGGCATTAATATTCTCACATATGTATATGACAATGGAAGTGTTTCCTCATTTATTCTCCCTTTCACCCCCACCCTCGCCTAGACCACTTCCCTTGCTCCACTAGATTTTTCCTCCATTATCTAAAGTGCCTGTCATATCATGATTACTCCCTAGTTTCTGCATGTGAGAGAAATATGACCTTTAATTTTCTGTGACTGACTAATCTCATTAACATAATGTTCTCCAAGTCCATCCAATTTCCAGCAAATGAAGTAATTTTATTCTTTTTTTTTTAATTTCTGAGTAGAATTCCATGGTGTGTATATCCCATAATTTTTGTAATCCATTCATCTGTTGAACACATAGGTTGGTTACATAATTTTGCTATTGTGAATTGTGCTGCTATAAACATGTATATGCATGAGTAGCCAAAGAAATTCTCAGCAATATGAACCATGCAGGAGGTATCACAATTCCCGATTTAAATTATACTACATAATTATAGTGATGAAAACATGATGGTATTTTCACAAAAACCAGACACATAGACCAATAGATAGAATAGAAGGTACAAGACAAATCTACACACTTATAGCCAATTGATTTTTAACAAAGGGACCAGAAAACATACATTGGAGAAAAACACACTTTTCAACAAATGGTGTTGGGAGAACTGGTTTTCCATTTGTAGAAAATACCAACCTCTCATCCTGCACAAGAATCAACTCAAGATGGATTGAAGACCTGGAAATTAGACCAGAAACTTTGAAATTACTAGAGGAGGGCATAGGACTAACACTATAACACATAGACACAGGCAGAAACTTCCTTAGTAAGGCCCCCAAAGATCAGGAAATTAAAACAAGAATAAACAAATGGGATGTCATTCAACCAAAAAGTTTCTATTCATCAAAGGAAACCCTCAAGGGTCTATAGAGAGAGCCTATAGAATGGGAGAAGGTCTTTGCCAGCTACTCCTCTGATAGAGGAATATCTAGAATATAAAACGACTTAAAAGACTTAACACACATACACACACACACACACACACACACACAAATAACTCAATCAAGAAATGGGTAATTGAACAAAAATAGACACTTCACAAAGAAGAAACACAAATATCCAATAAATATATGAAAAATGTTCAACACAGTTAGCAATCAAGAAGATGCATATCAAAACTACACTGAAAGTAGATGGTAATCATCAAGAAGTCAAACAGCAATAAATTCTGGCAAGAATGTGGGGAAATAGGAACTCTTCTACACTGTTGGTGGGATGGCAAATTAGTGTAGCTACTATGAAAATCAGTGTGGAGATTCTTCAGAAAACTGGAAATGGATCCACCATATATGATATAGCAATATCACTCCTGGATATCTTTCCAAAGGGACTGAAACCATAATATTACAGTAATACAGTCATATCTATGTTTACAGCAGCACAATCCATAGTAGCCAAATTACGAGTTTACAATTTTATTGTTGATTTAATTCCCAATTGTATTTGGAATATTTCCAAATTTTTTATTCATTTTATTGGTAAGAGTACTGATATATGACTACCATTATCTATTAGAGATGCTATAGGTTATTACAGAGAGAATATAGAAAGTATATAAAATGTAAGACAAAAATTATTGGTTTGATAATTATTCAAAAAGCTGGTAAAAATGAGGAAAAATGATTGTCACACTAAGTTCATTGCTCTTCTTAAAATAACCTGAAAGCTGAGGTTGAAAGGCAAACCACTAATCCAAAGTCTCAAAGAAGAACACATATGTGCAGAGAGAAAAATACTCAAGTATTTACTTGGCTCAGGTAAACACCAATGGGTGCCAAATAAGTGAGTAAGAGAATTTCTACTTCTGTGATTATCATAGCAGGGAAAAGAGATTTTGCAAAACAAAAATTAGTGAAAATTTGAGAAGCCTGTTCAAGGAATTATTGGGGAAATGAAAGGGATATGAAACATATTACTAAAATAGGATAGTGATTTTTAAAAGTATTAAGTCAAAGGCTTTCATATTTATTTCCAAAGAGAAGATTCTTCATTGACTTGGTTAAAAGATAATTCTTCAACCATCTTGTCAGCATCCAGCATGGAAAATAAGGCCAGGACTGACAAATCTAAACAGCTGTCAAAACACTAAGTTTGTAAATTAGAGATTATTATGGGATATGGATTTTTTGGGGGGTGGGAAATAATCAGCCATAAGTCTGCTGTATGTAGAGTCATCACCAAATATCAAAAGCAGGCAAAGGATCTGGAATGTTGGAGTCAAGAAAGAGAACCAGTGGATGAGCAGGATGAAACTGCTGCTGACCTGCAGCTCCCAACTCTTCATATGGATCCTGCAGCATAGCATATGATTATGTGACTTTCTCGACCCCATATTATAGTGGAATTGTAATAGTTGTCATAATAACCTAATAATTATAACTAACAGTAGTTGTATATCTAATATATCAAGTATTTTTCTAAGTGTCGCATCTATTTCTCTTCAAATTATACTATTGAGTAAGTACTATTATTATTTACATTTCTTATAAGGAAACTGAACATGAGAGAGAAAGGAAAATATCATAACAAAAATGACTGTATGCCTTAGATATATTATTATATTGTTACTTACATAAAAAGGTGCTTTGAACTGATAGTTAAAGATTAATTATAAAGGTTTGGAAGAATGTTGTATAACCTACATTGTGACAGGAAGAAAGTCCGACAGATGGTTGCCATGGACACCACACAGTGGCATTTCCCAGAAAACAACATCAGGTACTCATTCATTTATGTCAGAAACCAGTTCACTCACAATGAGATTCTCAGTGGGAGATTCACACTAGCTGATGAATATTGCTAGTGTATATTCATTTTGTTTCACTTATTTACACCAAAGGATACATGCTTTTAATGGGAGAATGTCATAATATTTCCTATGACATTTTATAACCCAAATTCAATATATACATGATATCTGTTAATAATAAAAAATTATTTGATATGAATAGGCTGGAATTAGAAACAAATAGATAATTAGAGAGATACTTAACTCAGGTCATGGAGAAGATTGAGTCTTGGTTGTATATCTGATAACTCACTTTAGTGAATAATTTGAATTTATACCCCATATTCAATATATATTCCTAGTTAGTGCTGACCTTTTTGTATATGTGTGCAGTTGAATTCCTTAGGTGCATTCATTCATTCTTTACGTAGATTAAAATAATAAATTGATGTATAATTTCTCCTATATAGAGCTATATCATCTCTGCTATCTGCTATTGGTTTAATTAGTCAAATTCATAGAAGACAGCATTTGTCCATTAAAATACCTCTTAATCTTCTGTATCCTACACAGTGGGGATAAAGAAAAAAGATGACTATGAATAATTGTATTCAGTAAGTTGAAACCTGGGTTCATAAATATGCATTTTTAATAACCACCATGTAACTGGGGGTGATAATTCTCACCAAATCCCAGTACTTGAGAGACTGGGACATGAGAACCAAAGGTTCAAGGCCAGCATAGGCAACTTAGTGAGAGACAGTTTAAAAATAAAAAATAAATTGGACTGGGGGTCTACTGTAGAAATAGAAAACCCTTGAGTTCAATCCCTAATGCCATTAATTTAATAAAAAATTAAAATAAAAACAAGTACTGTGCAAATTGTATTTACTCTGTGGTGTCTCAAAAGTTCTGCTAGCTTCCAGTTCTTCAGTTCTGAATTACTTCTATTATGTAGTGAGTTATTAATCATCACTGTAACTAAATGGATGGGTTTTTCCTTTTACTCAAATAAAGTATCATAACCAGATGATGGGTTGTTTGAAGTTAGTCTCAAGGACATAAAGATTGTTATACCACACTTCTGAATATGGGCAAAATTAGAGCCCAAGAGTCAATGTGGGTTTCATTTTCATGGATTTCTCATTAGTACTGGGCAGGAACCATATATAAAGGTGTATTTCCAACTGAAAATTTCCTTTGACTTGAGCAAATGGTTTAATTTCTGGCTTAAAAAGTTATTTTCTGAATAGTTTATATGAAAAGATCCTTTATTTACTCACCTTAGGAAGCTAGGAGTAAACACAAATTTGCAGTTTTAGCGCCCCACTTGTTTTCATTTGTCCATTCCATATGTCAATTATTACATGTAATACTTATTACAGAATTATTGATAGGGGTAGTGGCATGATCAAAGAGACATACTCAGCACGCCAGAAAGTCTAATGCCTGTGCTTCATAAAAGCTTCTTATCCAGTTTATTGGCTTTTATTTCTGTAACATGAAACTCTCCTAATATTCAGATGTTAGCTTTACCTTTTACCTTTGAGATACATATTTATCTGTCTCTATGAATAAATGTAATGTGTCTATAAAATTTAAAAAAAAGGTGTAATTAGAGTCACAATGCAGAACTTAATTTCCCAGATTGTGACGTTACCTTAACCAGTTGGGGCTTGGAGCAAGGCTCAGCCTGCTAAATAAGGGACGTGTGACATTTCTCACTTTACATTATTTTATTCTGGAAATTTGGGCTTTGTTTTCACATTAAAAAAAGATTTTCTAAGAGGCTCAGGATGTTGTCATCAGGAGAACAAAGGCCTAGGCCTGGCTCAGAGGTATCCATTAACTCTACAAATACCGGCAGTTGAGTCAAGAGAACTTAGGTTTCTTATCATAAGACAGAAGGAAACTTTTAGACTAAAAAGCTTACTAAACTTTAACTAGCTACTTTTAGCTGCCTGAGCAAATAGGAAAGATTTATCTAATGAATAGTTCTTCTTAGCTTTTAACCTTTACCCCCTGCTTTTTCTCTGCTTCACCTGCTCTCTACTAAAAGAATAATTCATTTACACTTTTGTATTTTTTCCGCTGCTCCCCTAATCTCAGCAAACACTATAGGAAATAGCCTTTCCAGTTAAAGATGTACCCACTTAACTCCAGGAAAAACAAGGCTGTAAAAATTCCTTTTTTTTGTATACCTTGTTGTAATGAGCATAAATATCACTCATGAGATGAATTAAAACAGATTTGTCTTAACATACATGGTGTGTAAGCGTACTCTCACTCGCTCTCGACCTCATCTCGATCCTCACCTAAAGAGGGACCCTCCAGGCTCTACTGCTTCTTTGAGGGCTGACCCCTGGCACCAGATGTTCAAGTAATAGTTTCAGATAGACCCAAATCAGAGGTTTGTGGTCAGGCTGAATGAGGAAAGAAGATTATAAAAGTCCTGGAACTAGGCATTTTTGTTAACTTAGCACTAATAAATCTGGTGATTCTTAATTCTATAGCAGGGGGTGCCTATCTTCTAACTTAAGTAGTCATAACATGCAGTTGGATAAGAATTGACTACCTTGCTTTAGTCCCTCCAATGGAGCAGGGATTTCTGGGTTTAAGGGCTCAAGTTAGAAATCTTTCTCTGGCAGATCCTCACTCAGTGTTAAGGTAGAGAATTCTCTTCAAATATCTGACTTTTACTATTGCCTCCTCAGAAATGTAACAAATTTTGAAGAAGCCAATGTGTAGTAGTTTAACTGTTTTAGGAGGCAAGAGCAATAACAAATTGTCTAGTGAATGAATAATAATATTACCTGTGAGCTCTTTTTATATTTCCTAGATACAAGTTCTTTAAAATAGGCTTTTCTCTGAATATTTATGATGACTAATTTTTATAAAAAGTTAAAATTACTACTGCTTTGATCATAAACCATAAAACAAAATTCTTAATTTATAATAAAATCTTTAGTGAGTGTGGCAATATAGGAAATGTTTGCTCAAGAGACTGAAAGCCATCAGAAAAAGCATAGACAAAATGAGTTCTAAGTTTTCTTTGAGTATAACATTCAATAATTTAGGATATAGGGCTTGTTTTCTTTATATCCTTTCATCTTGTTAGTAAACTGGCTTTTTTCATTTTTACACACACCTTGCCAATGTAGGACTAAATAAGATGTTTGCTCTTTTCAAATTTTTCATCTATTATTGATCAGGTGATTTAATTAGGAGAAACGCATGCCTTTGTTTTCAGCTAAGCCATTTTCTTCTTGATTATTTTGGTCCTGCAGACCTAATAAAAATGTTGTCTGGTTCCTCCCAATTGTTTTTCTTTCTATTTGATTCATTACATTCTCAAATTGCTTCCTTTTGTCAGTTGAGTACATTCACTTCTGATCTTTTATTTCTCAGAAATATTTAAGTGGGTGACAAACAACTGTTCTCCTACTGCCTCAAACAGTCAAGTTATTCACTTTCACTTCTAGGTTACTATTAACAGGATTCAGGAAAATGTTGTTTTTTTCTGAAGGTCTCTTGTTTGAACTGAACAGTAAATCATGGCTTTTAAATGCTCATTTTGTCCCCTTGATGACAGTATGAGGGTGAAAGTGTTCTATTTGTTGATACTGGACTTTAAACTCTGATGAAGACAACATAAACTCCTGGTTTCAAGTCAAAAAACGTGCTACCCATTCTGGTCCAATATTCTGATTTTGACATGAAAGCCTTCTGAAATTAAGGCCTAAATTTTCCTTGTGAGCTTGTAAGAATTGGTCAGGAATTAACCCATATATTATTAACATTTAGCAGATTTATGATGAAAACTAAATATTAATTCATTGACTTAATTCAGTGGCTGGTAATCCATTATGGGGCTCAATATTATTTATCAGTTAAGATTTTGGGTTTTAATGCCAAATCATGTGTCTAAACACCTGTTTTACTGCTTACTAGCTTTGTACCTTGAGAAGCTTACTTAAATTGCTTTCGTTTTTTATTCTTTAAAAAAATGAGATAATGCATATAAAGCACTTATAATAATTTTATCATATGCTAAGTATACAATAAAATGTAGCTATTAGGCTATGTGTTGAAAAACATACTAGGTATCTGAGCAATGAAACATTTCTTCACACAATTATGTCTATGTCTAACAATCCAGAATTAAGAGTTTATAGAGCAATGTTAAGCTGACTTGAGCCATTACATGTATTATTGTCAATTTAACTGGACTAGAATTCCTAAACTGTCCAAATAATAACAAAACAATACTTTTTAAGTAATTAATCTTCAAAATTTGTCAAGAGACAGGAAAAAAAGAAGGGGAGAGGAAAGGGCTTTTAAGCAAAATCTATTAAAGGCTCTCTTATTTTCCCTCTATAAAGAGGAGCGGAGACTCCTCTTTATGGAAAATGCACCCCTCCACACACACACATATAGAGGGAAGAGGAGTTATTAAACTAGACAGCCAATGAAACAAATTTGTATTTGAAAATTTTTAAAAACATACCAAAAATATTACTTATTAACTTTCAAAGTACAAAAACAGAGCTCACTCCCATATTTAAGTGTCACCCTAGCAAGAAGAAAACGTTTCATGAGTATTTCTTTTAAAATTATGGTAATTCATATTTCAAAAGATCTTATATGTCTGTTTTTTAAAGTGATTGCTATAATTCCTAATTATTCTAAACAAAAGTTATGCCAGTTATAGAAATATAAACTAGAGTTAAAAAGATCTTTATCCCAAGGGTCAGACAGAGACTATCTTACATGAGATCTAGAATACTTAGTAACTATAAAATATTTGCTTATATAAACCTTGCTTTTTTTTCCAAGAACTGGCTTATGACCATCCTCTCCAACTTGAGGACTGAAAAATTTCTTGAGCAATAGAAAATGCTGAGAAATTTAAACAAGGAACCCAAAGATTCAAGGAAGGAAATTTCTTATTTTTCTTTTAAGATGACCAAAGGCAAAATTTATCCAACTCATTGGTCTTTAACACTTCCTTGAATATGGATTCATTATTTCCTTGATATACTGCAAGAAATTCAAAGTATATGGTTATGAGGACAGGCACTGAGGTTAGTAAAAAGGCATTTACCCACTGAAAATAGTTAGAACAGATTTTGGATCTTTTCAAAGAATTCTTAAAGTTTTTTCTTCCCTAAGAGACAAAAATCAATTAATATCTAGAAAGAAAAGAAGAAAAGAAGGAAGATGAAGGAAGAAAGGAAGGAAGGAAGGAAGGAGAGAGGATAAATTTTGATTTTTAAGCTCAAATTATTATATCTTACAATTCTTTCAAAAATAAGCATTTCACCCAAAGTTTAAATTACCACATCCATTTGTTGAACCTTAAGAAGTATTTATTTATTTATTTATTTATTTATTGGAGAGAGAGAAGGAAAGAAAGAAAGAAAAGAGGAAGGAAGTAAATCTGAGTTTACACTTAATGAGGGAATGGCTCATTGTCTTATTGAAATAGACTGGAGAAAGGCCTCAGAACAAAGGGGGAGATCCTCTATGGTCATCAAATGGCAAAATTTCAAAAGTCCAAAAAGCCAATCAAACAACACAAAAAGAGTCAAATAAGGAAAGCTAAAGTTATTCATGCTATTGTTAAAGAAGAAAATCTATGATTTTATTTCTCAGTAGTGTCCCAGGAACAAATCAGGAGAGAAGCTTATTTATAAAACATAAGGGGCTGAGCTTCACGATTTTAAGGAGGGTGTTACATGACAGATATTTGGTTGAATTTGTATAATTTATCAAATAGCTTTGGATTACTTGGCACAGTGACCTCAGAGTAGTTCTTTATAATCAACCAATTTGTACTATTAAGTAACTATGTTTTTGTTTGCTCACTCTTGTTTTTGTATTTCCTAGGTCAAATACTAAGTTAACATTACGTATTCTAAAATATAGATCAGATAATATGCCTGGTATTGTCCAATGTAGAAGCAGAAAATTATTTTGGTTTCAATTTTCAAATTGTATAGTGAGGATAAACTTTGATTTTTAAGCTCAAATTATTATTTCTTACAATTTTCTCAGGAATATGCCTTTTACTCAAAGTCTAAATTGACACATCCATTTGTTGAACCTTAAGATACGTTTTATTTATTTATTTTTGGTATTGATCCTTACAATGATTTCTATGGTAAATTATGTATTCAAAAATCAATTTACTGAACCATCCAGTGAGCAAATAAAGATAGGTTTAAAGAGACAATATGTATACAATGTAAATGTCCAAGATGCAGGCCGGAGTTCATTGATTTTCTTAGAAAATAAAATCATAAAATTTGATGAGCTGCTGTATGCAAGTGAGGAGAAAAATAATGGTTATCAGATGTTATTTCAATGTATTTATTTATTTATTTATTTATTTATTTATTTTTATTTATTTTTTTTTTGCAGTACTGGTGATTGAACCCAGGGGCATTCTACCTCCATGCTAAACCTCCAGTTCTGTTTTGTAATTTTTTTTAAATTTTGAAACAGGGTCTCACTTAGTTGCAGAGAACCTCCTAAGTAGCTGAGGCTGGCCCCAAACTGGGATCCTCCTGTCTCAGCCTCCCAAGTACTGGGATTATGAGTGTGTGACACCACTCCCGGCCATGTTTATTCATTTTTTACGCTCAAGAAGTGGAACTTAATTAATTAAATAAATATCTATTTCTTAAAACACTATTTTTTTCAAATGTTACCCTAGTCTCCTGTGATTTTGAATGTGATACAGCAAAACATTTTTTGTGTATACACAGTTTTCTATTAAAAAAAAAAACTCTTTTACCTACAACTTGGTAAATACTTGATGTTTATATATTTGGTAGTAATTGATGGTCCTATTATGTCTACAAGGTTGGAATTCACTTAAGAGTTTTGTGCTGACTATAAATAAAAGGAGTATCTTTTGACTGCTGCGTGTTTTAAATCCTGAGGCTAAATTTATAGCATGGAATATATATATATATATATATATATATATATATATATATATATATATATATATATATATATATATATATATTATATACATGTACTTGACCCTTCAATATAAGGATTATAATGTTATATAGATACATAAAATTATAATCCAAGTATGTAAATGTAATGAAAGGAAGGAGAGGACTATCCAATATAAATTTTAGGTATAACATTTCTATGACATGGAAAGAGAGATTATAAAGATAATTATGCTTTAAATACTTTAAAACATATTTTTCATAGCTTATATAGTTTAGAATGATGGAAAATTAATTCCAAATAAGTGTCATTGTTCCCAACTCTGAGAAATATGTCACCAGACCTCAGTGACCAGTGAAAACATGGGCTTGAAACCACCAGGACTCTGATTTCAATCTCAACTTTGCAGTTATCTTTGAATTAGCTTCATTTTACTATACTATAAGCAGTTCCATATACATGGTGGAAAATACAATCAACAAGAGCTCTTGTGCTTCATATCTCACAACCAGAGTTCTTATGCTTCACATCCACTACCACTAGTGTTTTTAAATACTTTCAGTTAGAAAGGAAACTTTAGACTCAGATAACTTGTCTTTAATTTGGAGCACTTTACAGGATCAACAGAAGAATCATAAAATACATTTTCAGTTTCCACTAAGACATACAGAAGTGAGAGGGTAGAGGGCAATTTTGAGATACTGAGTCAACAATATCAAAGATGCTGGTTATTTTCATCTCATCTGAAAAACACAGTAAGTGAGGTTTGGCTCAAGATGGTGGATGGGACAGACACAAAGCATTGGGCTTTGTAAGGAAATCAACCAAAAGAAGTCTCCTTAGCCTTTCTGATATAAGCAAACAAGATGGGAACAAGTAACAACTTATCATCTATAATAGACTCTGATCCATATAAATAGTGTGTTTAGATAAACGAAGCAGTTGGCAGGAAAGGGGTGGGCTATGAGGGCTCAACCACAGCTCAGGGCTATTGCAGAACATTTTACCAGCCATTTTCTGGATTACTGAGCTCAGTATCCACAACATAAACTAGTGCTAGTGTGCTACTAAGACAACATCAGCACCAGCAGAGCAGACAAAGCCCACACATACAACCCAGGCCCCCTTCCCATACAGCAGAAGCATGCACCACTGCCCAGCATTGGGACAATGCTTGCACCACAAATGCCTGCACCACAGAGTAAATGCGCCCTCACCCAACATCCCCACAGAATCCATTTTACCAGAAGCATCTTGGGCCTGGCTTGAGCATGGCACCAGCACTCTCCAGAAAATGCAGAGAGCTAGCTCTACTGCCTGGGCAAACCAACATGGAGTGACCCTTCCCCAACTCGTTGTGACCACAGAGAGACATTCAGCCTGTGCTGCAGGTGCCAGTAGACAATGAAGCATTCCAGCTGGTAAAGACATCACACTCCTGGAGATCTACTAAGGGCTACATACTGCTTAGCCTGCTTTGTTGGTTCTATAGAAGTGGGCTCACTGTCAGCACCCCTTGCTTTCTAACACATCCCTCATGAACACAACAAAGGTGGGGTGGAACCCAACATAAGCACAGAGCCCAAGGTGTCCTTGGTTCACAAAATCAGGGTTACTGGGTCTACTGACAAGGAGAAGATCTTCTTCTTCCCCTGCCTACTATAGTATCAAAGCTATCTGGCTCAAAAAAGAAATAACAAACCTTAAACTGAACCAGAAAGGAGTTAAAAGAAGACACAAATGAGATAAAATTGACTCACCTAGAGCTTGCTTGCAAAAGGACAAAGGAAGCACCAACTCTATCAACCAGGGGCAACAGTAACCCATAACCATTTAGAACAGAAGGGGATTCCTTTTTTGAAATTTAACTACCAACAAAAACAAGACTCCAATCTAAGAAGATAATGAAAAAAGAAATAGGCATCTCTCTTAAAGTTTACTAATTTAAAAATATTTTCTAATGCACGATTGATTGGAGAAGCAGCACATCAAGATAGGCGAAATGTTGCAGAGTAAAACCATTAACCTCATAACCAGGAAGCAAAAAAGAAAGAAAAGAGGCTCAAGTCCCACAATCCACTTTAAGGGGATGCCCCCCGTGACCTAAGGATCTTCCTCCAGGTCCTACCTCTTAAAGTTTCCATCAGTTCCAATAACACCATCTTGGTCACCAAACTTTAACATATGGGCCTATGGGTGACCTTCAACATCCAACATTAACAGTTACAACGGAAATTTTGACTCAAACTGGCTTATAAATACAGATCAAGGTAGAATGCTAATAGAGATAGGAATATAATATGTATAAAAATCCCAAAATTGTATTTTATGTGTTCCAGCAATTGAATAATTTTCCCAAGATCTCAGTTACTTTATATTCTTCTGTTTTGACTCTGTAATGTCAGCCTCAGATTGTGATTGTGTGATGATTACCCTATACTATCTTTCTGTCAGTTTTCCCTCCTCAAACTCTAGTATTCTCTCTTGCTGAAAAAGGTTAGACTCATCTCTATCCAGATATAAGACTTGGTTAGGGCAGTAGAATTCTGTGATTTATTATGTAGACTTTCAGACTTGGAAAGGACACCAGTGGATGAGAAACTTAACTTCATGGCTATTGGGAAGCAGGAAGTTGATGAATCTTTATTGTAAATATAACTAGACTCTCTACCAGATAGCCTTTCGGGTATAATTAATTTTTAATTATTCTATTGCTAATTATTCTTGTCTTATGTTACTTAAAAATAAGATAAGCCAGGCATGGTGGTGCATACTTGCAATCCTAGTACTTGGGAGGCCCAAGACAGGAGGATTGCAGACTTGTAATCAACCTTAGCAATTTAGTGAGACTCTGTTTCAAAATAAAATAATAAAGTAGGGATAGGGGTGTAGTTCAGTGGTAGAATGCCCCAGGGTTTCATCCTTGGTACTACAAAAAAAAAATAAATAAAAAGTAAGGTAGCACAATTTAGTTAAGGGTTACAATGTTATGGCTAACTAAAGTTAACATCATTAGGAATTAAATATATAACTTTTTTCTTCCAGGAGAGTCAAAAAAACAATGAAATGCTGGTTATTAGTTGCTAGCCTGGTATTTCAATTATGACTCTTAAGGTTAAGTTATGTTACAATTAGATATAAAACAAATTTTTCCTATATGAACAGAGCTCTAGTAAGCATCTAACTCAGTTTTCCCTTCACACTAGAGGGATGATTGTAGCCAGTCTGTCTTAGTGCTAGAAAGGTCAGAAAGAAAGAGAAGGCTCCACAAAATAGCAGAGATACAGAGAGACCTAACCATTTCTGCTGATTTACCCCTCTCTCTTAGGGAAGACTTAAAAAGGGAATGGAAAGAGAGAGAAAGCTTTCTTCTCACTATCTCCTGCATTATGGAGGGTTGAAAATTCATATATTCAAGTTTTCAATGAGGAATAAGACAATATTTTCACAAACTTTAATTATGTCTCCACTTCTTTTCATGTAGAAAGAAAACTACAACCATATATATATACATATACATATGCATATACATATACATGCAATAAATATATAGCTACATCTATGTATTCTCATATTTTTATAAATATTGCATATCTACATTTACCTCAAATTTATATCTGTTTAGTGGCAATGAAAGTGTGTGAAGAAGAAAAGGAAAGATCAATAATTGAGCTCACTAAAATTGGACCTTTGCTGGAGTCAGAGTAGGAAGAAAGAAAATAGAAACACATGTATCAGTCAGTTTATCTTCTGTATAGATTATGTTATGATGAGCATGTGTACATTTTTATTAGGAACAGTTATTCCTAATGCTTTGGAGTTTATTGATCCATTTGAGAGTGAAACTTTAATGAATGGACTTTTAGTTACTTTACTCAATTTGTTTTCATTTTTTGTTTGTCTTTCTTAAAAGTAAGCCATCAATAAGACCTATTTATGTGCAATGGCATTGTGGCATTTAGTAAAGAAATAAATGGAGAATTAAAAGTTGACCAAAGTCCTAAAATACAACTCAGCTCTTTTTCATCCCTTTTGCCCATATTTAGATTTATTTGTTTAGTTTGTTTCTTTGTTCATTTATTATTGTATTAGTCACTCCTTATTGTCAGGGGTAAGATAAAGCAAATAACTCAGTCTGTTTCAAGCCAGTAATAGTTATTGTGCTATGACTGATCCATGGAGATTTTATAAAAACAGATTTATTTTTTAACTAGGCATGGTGGTGCATGCCCACAGTCTGAATACTTGGGAGGCTGAGACAAGAGGGTAGCAGGTTTGAGGACAGCTTCAGCAACTTAGTGAGACTTTCAGAAACCTAGTGAAACCCTGTTTCAAAATAAAAAGGATTGGGGATATAGCTCAGAGGTAGAATGCCCCTGGGCTCAATCCCTAGCACCTAACACACACAAAAAGAAATTTCTAATATTACCATGAGCTATACTGTTTCATATTAAAGATCTGTAATGGAATGGAAGAAGCAAAGATCCTTCTGTCTTAAGTCCACAGGGAACTATGCGACCTCAGGCTTTGTCACTTGCTTGGCTTAAGTGGTGGACTCAAACTTATTTAAAAGACTTACAAAACAGTTTGAGTTTTTTAATGTAGGGCTGATGAACAAGAATATGGATACTGGTGGTATGTAGGTTGATCTGTACTGCATTGGCCTTAAAGTGAAATAGAAAGTCTTCAGCAGATGTCAGTATAATTATTGTCAAGACTAGTTCTCACTCAGCATTGTTATTTCTGTCCCCATCCCACCTTCATCTCCTCACTTTTTCTGGATTCCAATTGGGATTCCATTAACTTAGAATAGTATTTCTCCTGCCCTTATAATTTAGTCAGGAAATACCTTCCTGGCCTGTCCAATGAGTCACTGATTTTGTTCTTAATAATAAACTTCAGAAGTTCTGTCCCGAAAGCTTGGGTCTTCCTCATCTAGATGCTTTTGTCTCAGGAAACTGACATATGTGATTGGACTTAGGTTTCAATATTTCAATGTGTAGTCTACCAGTTCTAAAACTGGTTGAAAACAGCAAATTAAAGAAAAAATACAGTTTACCTTCTAGAATAAGAAATATCCATGGTGTCTGTATAATTGAAAAGAAGAGGCACAGGTGAATGTCTTCTGGACCAACTGCATGGGAAGGAGGGAGTCTCTGTGAGCAGCCAAATGCTAAGGTGTGAGTCCTTATCTAAACAAGAAGCTCCAGGAGTTTCAGGTGCATCCAGGAGTTTCTGGCTGCCTCCTAGAGCTGATGTTTGCAATCCAGGATGGTTCCTCTCGCCTGAAACACACTCCATTCTCCATCAGGCTTATCTGCAACTTTTTAGAGCCCCCAGCTGTGCTACATCCCTGGAGCTGTGAGTTTCTGTCTAAAGTCCTTCATTTCAACCTAAAGGACTCTCCTCATGCAGGAGACATCTAGTGTCCGACTCCTTTGGTTCTTGTTTATCTGGAACTGTGGTTTGAATGTTTGTGTACCTCTAAAATGGTTACTGAAATGTCAACCTTAATGCAACAACATTTAGAAGGCCTCACCTCTCATGGCTCCAAGCTCATGGACAAATGTGGAGCCTTAGAAAACAGCACTCATGCTGGGGTCAATTATAGTACAAAAAAAGATTTTAATATCTCAATTACAGATATGATGAAGTCTTTAAAAGTAAAAAATTACTACAAAATTTATTATAAAAATTATTCACTACAAGTTTTAATTTTTAAACAATTAAATATCAGTCTCCATAATCCACTGAAGGAAAAAACTTGTGGAGTCCTTATTCTTATTAAAGAAGTAACAACTTGTTGGTAGCCCACAAGTGCCACAGTCAGCCACAGTGGGCTATGTCCAGCCATGATCTGGCCATTTCTTGTTGTGACCTCACAAGGAGCCACTGTGAGGGAGTTTCAAGCACTGGCTATATAAAGCTCTGGTTTCAGCTGTTTTTTTTTTTTTTGTCTACAAGTACAGGAAATTCTTGATTGGTGACCTGTTGGACTCAAGATATTAGCTCATTTGTTGGTTTGGTAGCTTTGGATCTGATTTGCTGGTTGGGGCTTTTGGATTTGTTGTTTTGTATGTGTGTTATTGTTTTTTTGATTTTTTAAAATTTTGTCATACATTTATTTGTTGGTTTGTTATTTATTTTTTTAGATAGCATTGTCAGCTACTATTGTGGCTTTTAATGGACAGTGCTAGGAGAGAAAATAGTGAGGTGAGCCCTGAACTCTCTCTGTGAGAATGCTCTCAAGGGCCATTATAAGATCCTGAGGAGCATCAACCAGGGCACCTTTGTCCAGGTCTACGTGGCCTGCCATATCCTCACCAGGAGGGGGCTGTGAAGACAGTGTCAAAGGATAGGTATAAATTCCCCCTGGTTCTATCCAAAATGAATATATTGAGGAGAGTGGAACACTCTTCAACTTATATATTGAGGAATGTGTCCCAGATGTTTCAGATTGTAGACAATGTTGACTACATCTATTTGGTGATGAAGCACATGTGCAGAGGGCATTGGCTCTTTGGCCTGTAGAACTAGGCCTGGTAGCTATTTAAGAAGATCCTGTGCACAGTACACTACTGTCACAAGGATCATGAAAACATTCTGCTGGACAAGGAAGGCAACATCAACAAC
The DNA here is from genome assembly GCA_004027655.1 of Graphiurus murinus. NCBI lineage: Eukaryota > Metazoa > Chordata > Mammalia > Rodentia > Gliridae > Graphiurus > Graphiurus murinus. Next base: position 17,336 of record PVLC010011999.1, read on the forward strand.
TTCAAGTTTTCATGGATGCTGAACAGGGAACCAGATGTCCTGGGGTTCAGAAGGAGGTTGTATGGCAAGAGACAGCAGCCTAGGAAGCTGGAGAACTGGCAGAAAAGGAATGTTTCCCAAAGCAAGTTTCTGGTTCCCAGGTACTCTTAGTTCCATCTCAGGCAATGAATGCAAATGTTCTGGAACCCTAGGGAGATTCAGGCTTTTATTGGCATCACTTCTGTCAATCCACTGCCTTCTGAAATTCAGGGTTGCTAATAAGAAACTCAATGAGGATTTTATGAGAAATTAAAATGAAAGCTCCCTTCCTCTAGGCCCTATGGTGTCTTAGGGAGCAGAGCATTTTGTTATAGTATCATGATATGAGTGAAGTGCCACCATCCTTTTGACACTAGTCATTCTTAATTGAAAGAAAAAGGAATTTGACTCTGACATAGTGGTGCAACCTGCGATTCCAATACTTGTGAGGCTGAGAAAGTAGGATCACAAGTTTGAGGCCTGCCATTTCCTTCACAGTCTGGGGATAATAGAGACATCCTTCTAGAGTTCCCGAGTTTATCCCATGGAAGAATCCAGAGAAACCATCTACCATTCCCTTTCACAGGCTGCGGGAGAGGACCTTGTCTCCATTATAAACTTAACACAAAAGATATGAAAGTTTCCATTTATATGCTGTGGGGATTCCTGAGCCACCACATAAGAACTCTGAAAATCCTACTTAAAAACAATGTGGAAAGAAACTCCATGATGAAGAGAGGCTCTGAGACTATAATGGAGACAGAAAGAAGCTCAACCATTGGCAACATCCAATGCCTCTCAACCACAAATGAAACAACTCACACAGTCAGCCTCATGAAGACACTCCAGGAGAGAAGAAGACATAAAATGCCAATGAAATAGGGATCATTTGGAAACCACAGTCTTGATAAGGGGGGAAGTTGTTATTTATCAATAAATGTTACTAAAACAGAGAGAAATGGAAAATAAAACAACAAAATATTTTCTACCTTCTATCTCATCCCTACCCCCAGTCATATGGTATATAGATTTAGATTCTTGAGGTTTTATGTAGTTCACTAAAGTGTCAGATGTTTATATACTTGTGGTATGAAATGATGAGACAAGCTAATTGGACAAAACTAATTCTCACTGAATTAAGTGTGGCTATTGTATATAAAATTTTCTCTCCTAATGAGAGGCCATCTAACAGCATCCTCCACATTTCATATAGTAGATTCCATGTTGGTTTGTGAAGGTAAAAATTGCAGGTGGGCAGAAAATCTATAAGAAGGGCCCAATGCTGTTTTCTAACTCTCTTGGAATGACTTTTCCCCTGTTACTTACATAGCAAAATTTTACCTTTTTTGTGATGTGATTCACTTATCCATTTATAATACTAACATAGCTTCTTCATTTAGCGAATCTTTGTCCTATTAGTGACCTTTTTATCCCTAGTAACAAGTACAGCTCCCAAAGCTTAAATCACTCAATAATAATTTAAAACCTTATCATACGCTTAAATTACCTGCAAAAACATAAAATAAGGTAATTATTTTCCCACTAGATCAAGTAACTGATTCACTTTACATCATGGATAATTCACTTTACAGAATTTGTTTTTAACCATTTCTGTCAATATAATAACTTATAAGTTCATTTTTATAATGTTCATGCATTTTCCATTTGATTGTCTAGAATTCTAGAAAGCAGGATTCAAATGGATAATGTGTCTATTAGAATTGCCAGGAAGCAGAAAATGTATATGTTAATGTCTATCATCACATTATTATTGTGATGTCACTATGGTAAATACATAGATATCACAACACTCTCTCATTTAGTCTTAAAAAGTAAATGTATTCCACTGTGCTGTTTAGTGTCATTAATTTTATTTTTGTGTCTATAAAATACTATACTCTGATCAATCTAGATTATGATGGTTTGCACCTATTTGCTCCTTCTATGCGGAATTTTCATTTGTTGGTCACTCTAGGCAAAATATTTTCTTCATATATATCTTCCTCTACTCAAAAAACTCTTTCACACACACACACACACACACACACACACACACACACACACACACACACAGTCTCTCATTTCCTCTGTCATTGTTATAAAGGCTGAAATAAATCAGAATGTGGGAATTTTTGCAAAGTAGAATTATATCAAAATCACATGTGGAGAACATATTTAATTCCAAAATAAAATAATATCTCTGTTCAATTGCTTTGAATTTTGAAACATAATATATGTTTTATATATATTATGTATATAAGTATAATATAATATATTATGCATATAAGTATAATATAAGTCTAGTAGTACAATTTGGTTCTTATTGCTGAGAACTATTTTGGCCATTCTGGGTTTATGTTGTTCCAAATGAATTAAAGAACTGGTTTTTCTATGTCTGAGAATAATGACCATAGTATTCTAATGAGAATAGAAAAGCTTCTGATTTTTTAGATTGATTTTGTATCCAGAACTTTGCTAAGCTTGTTAATCAGTTCTAAAAGTCTTTTGGTTGAATTTATTATTTATTTATTTATTTGCTCTGTGTGTGTGTGTGTGTGTGTGTGTGTGTGTGTGTGTGTGTGTGTGTGTGTGTTTGTGTGTTACTAGGGATGGAAGCCAGGGAATTTCTGCTTTTGGGCTACATCCCCTGACATATTTTTTTTTCTTACTTGGAAACAGGGCCTCACTAAGTTGCTGAGACTGGCTTTGAACTTGCAATCTTCTGTCTCAGCCTCCCAAGTACTGGTTTTATAAGCATGTGCCACCATGCTCAGCTTTTATTGGGTCTTCAAAGTATAAGATCATGTAATTTGCAAGTAAAGATAGTTTCAGTTTTCTTTTCCTATTTGTATTTCTTTGACTTTCTTCTCTTACCTAATTGCTCTGGCTAGAGTCTCAAGACTACTAAAAAGGAATGTTGATAGTGGGTATCCTTGTATTGTTCCTGATTATAAAGGGAATTCTCATAGTTCTTCATTTAAAATGATGTTGGCTATGGGTTTATTGTATATTACCTTAATGTTAAGATAGGCACCTTCTATTTTGATTCTGTGCAGGGTTTTTTGCATAAATGAGTGTTGGATTTTTTTCAAATGCTTTTTCAGCATCTATTTAAATGAACATATGATTTTTGTCCTTAGTTATGTTTATGTAGTGAATTACATGTGTTGTTTTCATATATTGAACCAGTCTTGCATCCCTGGGATGAACCCAACTTGCTCGTGTGTGGAGGCATCCCATGTCATGTGGCATTTGGCACTCACAGGCTCTGATCTTTTTTGGTCAAATATGACCCCTCCACCCTAGGAAAATCAGTAGGTCAAGAAACAGCCACAGCAGCTTTAATGTTTTACCACCTACGTCCCCACCCCACCCCCAGCAACCGGTGACGAAATCTGCTCTCACTGGCTCCCGCCCCAGCTTTTCCTCCTTATCTGACATTCCTATATAAACTCTTGCTTGTTCCAATAAAGCTGAGATCCTGCAGTGCCTGATCACTGACTAGATTCCCGGCTCAGTGAGGTTTCTTGGAGAGTTATCTCGACTCCCTGGGGTGGTGGGCCCAGCTGCCAACACTCTCCTTCTCGCTCGGCCCCCAGGATGCAAAAGCAGCTGGTCCACTTGGTCTACCCTATGTTGCATAGGACGCAACATCTGGTGCCCCCTGTGAGGACCCAGGATTCTGCCAACGAGCTAATCGGACTTTGGGTGAATGTACCTCCATAAGATATGGGGCAGTCTTCCTCTAAAAATGACCCTTCTCTTCACTCTCTGAGTTCTGCTGAAAAGTTGGGGACTCAGATTGTCAGAGTCCCAGGTCACTAAGGCTTGTGGTGTCCTAGTCAAGGTCACCCCATGGCTCCCTGAGAGTAACCTCTGACTGAAGCACCTGGGATCTGGTGGAAGAGTTGGTCCACAAGGACCATATCAACCGCAGGGAGGTTCCATCTCTGGGAGTGTACCCCACTCTACCTGTGCTAAAAGCAATCTTCCTCCTCGCCCAAATCCCCCAGCTCAAGAAAGACACTGTCCAATGCTACCTTCCATCATTTGCCCTCCTCCGGAAGTACAGTCAGGTACCTCTGCCCCCGATCCCTCCTCAACATTGTCGGGGCACAATTCTTCGGAGTTGCCTAACAAGCTTCTTGAGGAAAATCTCCCTGAACCATTTGGGAGTGCTCCTTGGCCTTAGTCTCGCCTCTACCCTGCTTTACCCCAGCAACCTGAAGCCTTGGGACACAACTCTGGTCCTAAAGGGCCCTCCAACCCCCTTCAGGAGGCTTCTGCCCCCCCCCCCACCTGGAGCCACATGCTCCATCAGGCTTGCCAAATTTGGGCACAAAGATTGCCAGTGGTTCTGATGTTCCAACGGGTGACAGGGCAGAGCCTCTTTCTCCCTCTCCCCCTCCCCAAGGTGGGGAGGGCCTCCAGACAGAACCAGCAGTGCCGCCTGTTTGTCACCTTTACCCAGTTAATGTCAACCCTGGAGGTAATAGGCCTGCACCCTGGTACCCCTGGGAGCCCAGTGATTTAAAGGAACTTAAAAAGGCCATCCTGGAGGATGACCCCAATTCCCCGTGGGCCAAGACAATCCTCCAAGGACTCGCTTACCAAAATTGCATGACATAGGATTGGAGGACCCTTGCCTGGGCTGTCCTCCTAGGCCTGAAATACACTAAATGGTGTGCCCTTTTTAGAGAGGAATGTCAGCAATAGGCCGAGAAGAACCAGCCGGCTAGCCTAGTTATTCCTATTACTGTTGGGATGCTTACTGGAATGGCTGATCAATTCTCCTCTGGCCTACAACAGGTCGCGACTGCCCCCTTACCAGGAACAGGTTAGGCTATAGGACTGGCCACTTGGAAAAAGCTAGAAGAAGGTCCCACAGAGTTCCCTAAATTTCCGAGGACCTGACCAACTATTTGAGTGGACAATCCTACTCCAGGGCATGGCCAACAGCCCCTCAGTCTGCCAGGACTATATGTCCAGAATTCTATCCCGTCTGTTCAGATGCCCTGATGTGCTCCTATATGCCTACATGGATGACATTATCCTGGGAGCCTCATGCCCCTCCAGACTCAATGAGCTTTATTTGGAGTGTTCTGAATTGCTTAAAAGTACCCATTTCCAAGTGGCCCCAGAAAAGATTCAAAGGGTGGCCCCATTCAAAATACTGGGCACAATCTTAGACTTAGATGTGGTTTCCCCCGCTAATCCTCAGCTAAAATCCAGGACAAATATTCACTCCCACAATTACAACAGTTGCTTGGGGAAATCAATTGTATGCAACCGTGGATTCCCATCTCCATGGCTGAGTTGCTACTGCTTTTTGACTTACTCAAAGGGCTTGACCTCTCTTCCAAGGTGACCCTCTCTGCCAAACACCAGGCTCCTCTAAACAATATATAGTGAGCCATAAATAATTCAACCCTTAAGCGCTTTGACCCCACCCTTCCCGTCCACCTTGCTCCGCTTGGTGGAAGTCCAGTCTATACTGCCCTCCTCTCACAGGAGGGGGACCCCTTGCACTGGATACACCTTTCCATTGGGGGAGCCCCTCGAGTATACTCTGCCCTAGATCAAATAGCTGACTGCATTATTAAAGGGCGGGACTTGTCCATCTGGCTCTTCAGATGTGATCCCCGGGTAATCATCATTCCCTTTCAATTGACAGATTTCACCTGGTTTGAGAGGAACCACAGCAGGTTAGCCCTTGCCCTAGAAGGGTTCCTGGGAGAATTGATTTGCCACTACGGGCCCTGAAAGTGGGCGTCCTCCTTCTCCCGCTTAGCCTGGGAACCCCCCCACCCCCAACTATTTGCTAATGAGCCTGACTCCAATGGTCCTATGGTGTTTACTGATGGCGGCAAATCAGGAGCAGCCATCATTCTATATGCCCCGGGCTGGTGCCATGCCCCACCCGCCAGGACCATCGCTCACCAGATCCAAGGTTCCGCCCTGTTCAAAGAACTCTATGCCGTAGTTATGGCAATGGCTGAGATTCCGGTCTCTTTCAACCTGTTTTCAGTCTTTATGTTGTTCACCTCCTGCCCACCTTAGCCGAAGCCTACATTAGGTTGGATGACAACCGCATAACCCCTCTTATGATCCAGGCCCAAAACATGCTTAAACAGAGAACAGCCCCCTTGTTCCTCCAACAACTGCAAAGCCAGCAATCCTTCCTAACAGAGGGCAACTCCCTTGCCGATAGGTTGGCCACTACGGGCACCATTGCTTGCTACTCCTGGATGAGGCTACAAATCTCCATGGCCTCATCCATGCAAATTAGAGAGAGCTTCACCACAAATTTCCACAGGTACCAGTTAAAGATCTCAAAAAGATTATCTAGACCTGTAAAACCTGCCAGCCATTCCTACTGATCCCTCCACTTCAACAGCAGGGAGTCAATCCCCGAGGCCTATGTCCCAACAACCTCTGGCAGACCAATGTTACCCATGTCACATCCTTTGGGAGACTCAAACATGTCTTTATCACGGTGAACACCTTCTCCCATGCCTGCTGGGCAACTGCTCATGCAGGGGAAATGTCTAAACATGACGTCAATCATTTGCTTCAATGCTTTGCAGTTCTAGGCCTGCCCAAATAGACCTTGCTTTATTGGACAATCTTTTCAAGAGTTCCTCAAGAGATGGAACATAACTCATACTACAGGCCTTCCCCATAATCCCCAAGGACAGGCAATTATGGAACAAATCAACTGCACCCTAAAAACTCAGCTTACAAAACAAAATGGGGGAGCTCTCCCCTCCATGACTAGCACAGGAAGGTGCTCCTGACACTCAATATTTTAAATTTTTCAAAGGACTCACAGTCATCACTGCTCCAACGCCACTGAACCGGGATCATGCCATACAGGGCACTTGAAGCCAGGTGGAAGGACCCATTGACAAGCCTCTGGAGGGGACCTGATCCCCTCATTAGTATGGGACAAGGATTTGGCTGTGTTTTCCCCATCAGAGAACCCTAACCCATCTGGGTTCTAGCCAGAGATCTTAAACACTATCCTACCCCAGAGGGCTCCATGCCTCCTGAGGAAGTTTGCATCTAAGTTCATCAATAATATTTTTCTGTAGCTTTCTTTTCTTGAGCTATCTTTACTTGGTTTTGGTATTAATGTGATGCTGACTTAATAAAATGCTTTTGAAAAAATCCCATCTCTTTCTATTTCATGAAATAGATTGAGAAGTATGAGGATTAGTTTTTCTATGGAGGTTTTATAAAATACAACTGGAAAACCATCTAGATCTTGACTTTTCTTTGATGGTGGGTTCTTTATTACTATTTCAATCTCTTTGATTGCTATTGGTCTGTTTAAGTTTTATACCTTTTTGATTCAGTTTAGGAAGATAGTATGTGTCTAGAAATTTGTCAATTTCTCCTAGATTTTCCATTTTGTTGGAATATAGCTTTATCAAAGTAGTTTCTGATGATTCTCTGGATTTCCATGCTGTCTTTGTTAATATAATCTTTTTTATCTCTTATTTTAGTAATTTGAGTTGATTCCTTCTTTTTTTAGGTTGGCTAATGGTTGATCTATATTGTTTATTTATTTGAGAAACAAGCTTTTGAGTTTGTTTATTTTTTGTATTATTTTTCTCCACTTCATTGATTTCTGCTCTGATTTGAATGAATTTCTGTCTTCTACTGGCTTTGGGATTAGACTATTCTTGCTTTTTAAGGGTTTTGAGTTTGTCATTAGGTTGTTTATTTGGTGCTTTTCTTGCCTTCAAAGTGTTCTAGTCATTTTTATATATTTTGAATTGTTTCTAAGAGTTTTTTTGTTTTTGTTTTTGTTTTTGTGGTACTGGGGATTGAACTCAGGGCATTCTACCTTCGAGCTATACCCCCAGCCCTATTTTTTTATTGTTTATTTTGAAACAGGGTCTCAGTAAGTTGCAGAGTGCCTCACTAGATAGCTGAGGCTGGCCGCGAACCCGGATCCTCCAGTTTCAGCCTCCCAAATGCTGGGATTACAAGCATGCGCCACCATGCCCAGCCGAGTTTTTTTTTTTTTTCTTCTTCTTATTTCTTCTATGACCCATTCCTCATTCAGCAGTGTGGTATTCAGTCTCCATGTATTTATTAACTTTCTCTTTGTATTCTTATTTTTTATTTCTAGTATCATTCCATTATGTTCTGAAGAGATGCAGGAATTTATGTCACATTTTTTGAATTTGTTAGTGCTTGCTTTGTGGCTCATGATATGGTATATTTTGGAGAAATGTTTTGTGAGCAGCTGAAAAGAATGTGTATTCAGCTGTAGTTGTGTGGAGTATTCTGCATATGTCTAGTAGGTCCATTTGGTCTGAGGCATCTTTGCTGATTTTTTTTTCCTGGGAGATCAATGTAGTTTTGAGAGGAGTGTTGAGGTCTCCCAGTATTATTCTGTTGGGATCTATGTGGGACAATGTCACAAATAGTTTCGTAAATTTGGTTACACCTATATTTGAATAATAAATGTTCACTATTTTTATATCTTCTTGTTAGATTGTTCCTTTTACTGGTAAAAAATAACCTGCTTGGTCTTTTCTGATAAATTTAGGCTTAATGTTGTTTTTGTCTGATATAAGAATTTCTACCTCTGCTTGTTTTCCAATAACATTTGCATAGATTACCTTGTTCTAGCCCTTCACCTTTACTTTGTGACTATTTTTACCTGTAAGGTATGTTTCTTGAAGACAGTGTATACGTGAATTGTGATATTTAATCCATTTTGCCACTTTATGTCTTTTAATTGGGAAGTTGACGCCATTGATATTCAGCATTATTGATTAAATATGATTTTTAATTCCTAATATTTTGAGTTGTAATTTTTTTGAGATAGTTTTTTTTTTCCTTCTCTGCTTAGTTGTTCATTTGATAGAAATCATCTTTTCTCTGGTAGAGACACATTTATTTTTATTTCTTCTTTGTCATTTTTTTTTTAAATATTTTCTCTAGTGCTGGTTTAGAAGACTAAAATTCTTTCAGTTCTCATTTTGTCATGGAAAATTTTTGTTTCTTCATCAGATTTGAAAGATATATTTGCTGGGTAGAATAGTCTTGGCTGGAAGTTGTTTTCTCTCAGGAGTGGAATACATTGCATCAGGCCCTCTTCGCTTTCATGAATTGGTTTGAGAGTTCTGGAGTGATTCTTATTGTTTTGCCTCTGAATATTGCTTGGTTTTTTAGTCTCATTGCATTTAAGATTCTCTCCTTGGCCTCTACATTATGCAATTTGAGTATTATGTGGCATGGGCAGCCTTTTCTCTGATTTTCTCTAATAGGGGTTCTATATGTTTCTTGTACCCCTATGTATCAAACTCATTTTCTACATTTGGAACTTTTTCTGATAGTATTTCTCTGAAGATATTCTTTATTACTTTGGTTTCACTTTCTTGTATGCCTATTTCTTTTAGGTTTGCTTTTTTAAAGTTATCCCATATTTCTTGGATTTCCAGCTCATGCTATTAAATTAATTTATCTAAATTATATACTATATATTCATTTTTAATGTGTTCATCTTCTAAGAGTGAAATTCTGTTTTCCATGTGGTCTAGTCTTTTGTTGATGGCTTGTATTGATGTTTTCATTTCATTTATTGCAACCTTCATTTCCTTCAGAGATTCTTTTTAATTCGTTTCTTTGTTGATATTATCTTTCATTTCTTTCAGGATCTCTCTGAGCTCTTTCCTGAAATCCTGAAAGATCTCGACTATTAAACCTTTGAATTCTCCTTCTGGCATTCTCTACAGCTCTGAGTTGGGGGGTAATGTTGTTGTGGGAATGTGGGAGCTCATTGTTTCCTTGCTACTCTTCTATCTGATGTTTGTAGGTCTCTTAAATTTGTATCTTTGTTGTTTTTACTGCCTCTACTCTGAGAGTTTCATTTGTGTAATATCTCTGTTTTTATAATATTCTATTCTGGAGGTAAATATTTTCTTCAAGGTATATCTTAAAAATGAAAGTGTCAGCTGTATGGGTATTCACAGATTTCTGTTGAGTATCACTATACAATACCATCTTTGTGATCTGTGTCTCATAATACCTATCTGTTGTTCTGCCTGTAGAGTGCCAGAACTGGATTGCAAATATTCCAGGATTCTGTCTGCCTATGATAGTGGCATTGGTGGTTCCCAGGTCTTAAATACTGAGGACCTGCCTGTTGCCTCCCTAACAGGGAGTGGTCTCTGAGGTATAGGTCAGTGCAGTTTGTGGTCTGTGTGTCTTTAAACCTATATGAGTGGGGTGCTGGGCAGCTCCATCTGTCAGCTGGAATTAGCCTATCCTTAGTGTCTGGAATTCTGCCCTGTTGGTTCACCTTTCTAGTTCAACTTCAGCAGTATGGGTTTAGTGGAGTCAGCTGGTATATACAAGGGCAAACTGTGATGTAATCAACGGTGACAAGTGAATTAAGAGGAAGGGGATAGAATGAGATATGCAAGAATTGGGGGAAGAAGAAAAGAGAATCAAGTAGAATAAGAATTTAAGTAATGTTAGGATAAGGATAATTGAAAATAAAGGAAATTCTAATAACTAGTATAGAATATTTAGAGATAATGATAAAGAATGGGTAAAATACAAGGCACAGGCAAATAGGTGCACTGGGAGTCAAACAAACAAACAAACCAGAACACAGTGTCTCACATACATAATACAAGAGGAAAGGAGTAAAAAGAAAAAGAGAAGGGTGAAACTTAAAAACTATTTTACAGAGAGTGACTAAAATTCCCTTTTAGGAGAAAAGCTGAATCATGTTGTGTCTTTGGATAGTTCTGTGCCGTTTTTTTGTTTGTTTTTCTTGATGGATACTTGTTTAGAAGTGATGTGAATGGTACTCTAATGCTACAGTTAAAACCTTTTCCCCACTTGCTGTGTTTTGTGTTTCTTCTAAGGAGGCAGAAAGACATAGGCAGATAGGACAGAGGGCCACAATAGAAAAACTCCATTTCCTGAGATGCAACAGAAGCTAGCTACTAAAACTCCTGAAAAGACCAGATCTCCTAAATGTCAAGTGATAATGAGATCAAGAGCTTTACAAAACTCCAGTTGTTCATGCTGATAAGCAACCACAGGAATTCCCAAGACAGTCCAGGAAACAGCATTTGGGACCCCAACTGAGGTAAGGGGACTCAAAGAACACTATGTAAATTCCAGGAAACTTTCTCTGAGACCCCAACAGGAAAAGGAGACTCAAGGAAGTATGTAAACCCCTAGACTAGCCACTCTACATAGTCACTCATTCTGAGAACTCCTCCTTTTTGGCAAATTTTCTCTCTTGCAGGTCATGTTGGCTTTGAGAGAAAGCAGTGTATAATTGATGACACACAGCCCAAGCAACTCCCAGGTAGTGACTAAAAGACACCTGACATGCTGGATGTCAAGGTGACTTGGGGTGGCCTTCACCTCTCTTTTGTAGATCATGTGGGCTTTGGGAGAAAGTCCTTTGCAATTTGACAGCATGTGGCTTGAGCTGCTTCCAAGTAGTGTCCAGAAGGCAACTGCTGGACTCCAGGGTCCCCATTGCCCACAAGAATGATCTGCCTCTTTTTCCTTTCCCCATTATCTTTACATTAAACTCTTGGCTCACCTTTCTGTTGTCTGTGAGTTTCATTCTTTGCATTTCACAGGCAAAAATTTCAGTAAGGAAAATGTCCATTTCAGTACTTGGTTAATAAGGAGCAAGAAGGGGCTGACTCTGAGTGCTGGCTGCTGGGAAGTCTTGTAAGCTGGGGTTTGGGGTTGTGGCCCAGGGTACTCATTTAATGTTCATAAGAGCCTTAGGCTCCATCCTCAGCCCTGCAAAAAAGAGAAAGAAGAAAAAGAAAAGGAAGGAGGGAGGAAAGAGAGAAAGAAAACGAAAGGTAAAATAAAATTATCTACCAACAAATAAACACACAGCACTGACAACAAAGAAACAAATAATACAAATTTTAAAAAAAAGTAATAACAACAAAAAGCTCTCATACTTGGCTTCTGCAGTCCCATTTAAGATCTACTTATTACTATAGGTTTCCAAGCATGTTACAAGCATTCCCACTTGCACAAAAACCTGTAAAAAATAAGTTGGTCTGTAGTCCCATCCTTAGGGCCTCTAGTGAGATTCTGGGCCAGGCATCTCCATCTGTCTGCACAGGTACCAACCACTGGGTCCCAGACAAAGGGTTTAATCTCAAAGCAATTGTGGGGAGTCTATGTGTGCTCTTCACTAAAAAGTCTGGGTTGTTCTGTGGTTTCCAAGCCCAACGTTTTCCTCAGAATTTTGTGTGTGGTGTGCAGCCAATATCTGTGTATTCCCACCCTCTCTTTTTATGGTCTCTTTTCAGATCCCCATGGTTGGAGCCTGCACCCACCTCTCTGTGGGTCACACATGCACCTCTGCTGCCAGGCATGCAGTGGGTCCTGGGAGATAGGGAGAGATAGGGTGGTGGGTTTATTATATTTTTCTGTCTGGTGCCACCATTTGGCTGTATAATTCTGTGTCTTGCGCCCTTACTGTCTATGGAGTCAGTTTCAGGTTGCTGGATATGAGATTTTTGGGAGATTTTCCAAAGTTCCTGCCTTTGGGAGTACAGGTTATTGTTCCTGCATCTCTGCTTGCTCAAGGATATGTTGCTTCTTTTTCCTTTTTCAGCCTTGGTGTTTAAAAGCATCCTTGTAGATAATCTTGATTTTCTCTGTCTTTAATTCCCACCTCCCAGGAAGGTAGTCTGAGATGTGGGTTGCTACTCAACTTGGAGCTCCCTGAGACAAGTTAGAGACAAGCACACCTTACGGTCTTACTCTGTTGACATCTTCATCCTCCTCCAACTAGTAATAAATTATATAGAATAGATTTAATTATTAAAATATGCTGGTCACTATACTAATGGTTAAGTGTATAAAAATGAGCAGGTTTGACAGAAATGATATTGACTAAAACTGATTACACATAATAATATTTTATGAAAAAACTAGTTGTGCAACTTTTGCTAAAGGCTATTTTAAGGAGGGTGGTAAATAAAAACATAAAAAGGAGTTGTGGAAAAGTTAATAGATAAACAAGGGCATAATATTAAATTGTGTCTGTTTTTACATTACTAAAATTTTAAATATTATTAGACATCACACCTTAAAAGAAACATAGATTAAATAATCTGTCTTTTAGGTATGTTATATAGATCAAGAAAATCCATTGAACCAGGCTCTAAATATTTGAAGAGAATAAGAAGTGGCTGTGTTAGTAAGTTTTTTGTTACTGCAACAAATACTTTAATTAAGCAAACTTAAAAAGAAAAAAATATTTGGCTCAAAGTTTTGAAAGTTTCCATCCATCATTGATTGGCAATGGTGCTTGGGCCTGTGGTGAGGCAGCACATCATGTTGACAGCATGTGAAAAAAAATTCACCTCATGGCAAGATGGGAAAAACAGAAGAAATAAAGGGTAAGATCCCATTATCTATTTTGAAGGCAGGCCTCTGCTGACCTGAGATCTTCTACTTTGTCCCACCTTTTAAAGATTCTACCACCCCCCAATAGCACTAACGTAAGTAACAAGCCTTTACAACATGGACCATGAAGAGACATTCCCATGAATGGACACGATGTCTAAGAATACTCTCTCCTCTACTTGATTTAGCAACAATTTTTCAGCAACAATTTTAGCTTCAGCCAAAGTTCTTTGAATAAGATCTTACACTTATTTTTATAATGTTTATATACATTTTCTTTAGAAACTGATTTTGAAATTTATTGGTGCATTGTAAACATACATCATTATGAGGTACAGGATGGCAGAGGCATGCATGCACACATTTAGCCCTTCCCCAATTCCCAACCCATTCCCTCCCCATTCCCTCTTTCTTATGCTTAGCTTAGTGACTGACTTTGATATGTTTATTATTTTTTTCTATACTAGGGATTGAGCTCAGAGGCATTCTACATCTGAGTAACACCCCAGCCCATTTTGTTCTTTCTTTTTTTTTAATTTTGAAACTGGATCTTGCTAAGTTGCTAAGGATCTTTCTAAGTTGCTAAGCCTGGCCTCAGACCTGCCAACCTGCCATCCTCCTTTCTCAGCCTCCCAAGTACTGCAATTATAGGTATATACCACCAAGCCAAGCAAGAAACTGAACTTTGGAACATTCTTGTTTCTTATTCATCATATTGAACACTTTTCAGAGCACAAAACAATACTGTTGTTAGGCATCTTTTGTTTTTGTATGTCCATATTTTTTTCTAATATCACAGCTTCACAGCTTCAGAGTAAAGGCGACTGGTCAGTGAGTAGAGCATGCTTGTCTTCTTATCTCATATTCTCAAGAGACTGAACACTCATGAGGATGACTGAAATGCTAGTTTCAGATTAAACTATATCCAAGAAATGAGAGCTATTTTCAGCCTCCTCTCCCTTGCAAAGTAAAAAAAAAAAAAAGGCACAGTTTTTTTTATAGGTCATTGAGTATACGATCTATTGCATTAGTCAGAGTTCAGTACAGTAACAGAACTCACAGTATATATATAATAAAATGGGATTTGTCAAATCAGCTTACAGTCCAAAGCAGTGTAGTCCTATGTGTCTACCTGCATGCAGAGAGCCAGAGGAACAAGCAGTTGGTTGAGTAGTCCAAGAGATGATGTCACAAAATCAGAGTGGCCAATAATACAGTCCCAGTCCAACATAGACCAGGAAATTCTCCCAAGAAAGAATGGTGAAAATCCAGTTTAAAAAGCTAAAGGCTAATATCTGAGGCAAAAGTGGATGTGCTTTTCCCAGGAAGAGCCACAGATACCTTCATTCAGCTTCCTTCTTCTTTTTATCCAGGTTTCTCACATATCAGAATAGTGCTACCCACATTCAGGGCAGGACTTCCCCTTCAATCTGTTATTAAATAAGCCAATAATTTCATCAACACACTCAAAGTCACATAATCTTGGGTATTTATAATCCAATCAAGTTGACAATTCAGATTAAGGATCACACCCATTTTCCTTTGTATCAGTTCAACTTTCAGACTTTTGAAAACCTGTCTAAAAACTTCATCTTTATGGATTTCTTCCCAGTGCTTCTTCTGTAGTGGTACTGGTAATGTTTAAATGCAGCGCATTAATTCAGTATTTTGGGTTTTCTAGGTATGTAGAATCCTTGACTGAACAACTTTACAACAATCTGTGATATAAGAGTCTTAATCAAATGGTAAATAATACTCAGTAAAGAATTGGGGGAAGGGAGCACATCCCACTTCAACTATGCTATACAAATTCATAAGTTCACTGTTGAGGATTTGCTCTTAAATTTAATTATAAGGCCTAAATATAGTTCTGTTGATACTAGCCCATATCACCTTGCAAAATAAAAATTGCATCTTTATTTTAGTCATAGCTTTACTTAGAAAAGAAAGACAATATTTAATTGTTACTTCACTCTTATTAAAACACTTGGATTCATGAGATTTCAGTAGACCACACTTATAATCAGATTTATTCATGAGAACACATGAAAAAAAAATAGGATAACCGTAGGAGTTTCTTCTTACTGGAAGTACTTAGAGCAGACCATAGAGTAGTCCTGGGGTTATATTAAAACACCTTCTGCTATGATTCAACAGTAAATGAATACAATCCAGTTGGTGGGATGTGTAGTCACCTTGAACTAGAAACCTATGTTGCAAATAAGCACAAATCTTTACTATAATAGTCTCAGAGGCATAGTTACTGAGGAATCATTGTAAGGTGTATTCCTCATTGCAAAACTCACTCAGGAAAGTTCAGATATACAATAGCATACAAGGCTTTCCTTTTTTCTACATCCTTGTTAACACTTTTTTCATTTGTTTGCTTTTATTTTAACAAGTCAACCTAACAGATGTGAGGTAATATCTTACTGTAACTTTGATTTACATTTTTCTAACAGTTAGTGACATTGAGAACTTCTTTTCAAACACTCAGTAGCCATTTGTATGTATATTTATGGTTCTCTGGTATTTTCTTCCATTCTCCATATTGCTTCTTTATTTTGTTAATTATGTCTTTTGTGCAAAAGCCTTCCAGTTCGAAGTAATCGTATGTGTTTATTTATTTATATACTATCTGTGATTTTTATGTCCTATCCAAAAAAATCATTGCCAAAACCAATGTCAAGGAGTTTTCCCCACTAGATTTTTTAGAGTTTTATAGATTTAGGTCTTACAAAAGGTTTTCAAGGCATTTGTTAACATTCTTGCTTTATTGATTAGGAACCTTAAATAGTACTAAATTATTTTGCTTAAAATTTCCAATAGTAAAAAAATTGCCTTGGCCTTTTTGGTCCCAAACCTGTAGTATCTCTACACTGCTGTGTGTTCAATGTATGAATGTGGTTCAATGAACTTTAGTATATTACCCACCAATTGTTTCAATCTTGCTGTCTTTATAATAGTGTTAAATTAGGTACAGAAACATATAATGTTTAGGTTTCTGATCACCAGACTGAAAAGAATGGTCAAAAATTATTTTAATAACAGTGATGTACCAACACATGAAGTTAAGATTGTGTGATTGACTCCTTGACCAAGTCCACACTATCTGGCATAGTAACCCTGCCTCAATATCCCTGGCTACATTTCTTAATCCTGGCTGTATACCTACCTATTTGGAGAAAAATATTTGGGTCTGTCATCATGCAATTAGTTGCTTCACAAGGACTGCTGACCATGATTTTAGCCAGGCAGTCACTGGTGAAATGTAGGAAGTGAGCAAAAGACCCTACCCAACTCATTCCTGAAGCATTATGTGACATAAGTGTCTATTTCAGGTCCAGCCACGTAGAAGGAGAAATGAAAAATTATAGTGGCTAATAGGTAGAAGTATTTTGCAAAGTATCATGAAACAAATTGAAGGGCTGTGCATAATGGCACATGCCATAATCCCATTGCTTGAGATCTTGAGATAGAAGGATCCCAGGTTTTAGTTCAGCCTTAGAAACTTAGACCCTCAGAAACTTAGTGATATCCTGTTTCAAAATAAAATAAATAATAAAAAGGCTGTGTTTATAACTCAAAAGTATAATTCCCCTGGATTTAACCCCTGGAACTAAATAAATAAATAAACAAGTAAACAAATAAATAATAAAATAAATCCTGATCACAGGTGTGTAAAGGACCATAATACTTAGGAAGTTTTTTTTAAAGACAGAAAAAAATAAAAGGGTCACTCACTGTCTCAACACCATTAATCTTAGACTCAAATAAGTCTGATCCACAATATTGTAGATATGGAGTTCTAATCTTACACATAAATTTGCACCTAACACAACAGAAAACCCTTTTGAATACATATATTGAAACAGACCTTGAAGGTCAATAATATACCCTGTTCCTATGTTCTGATTTCTTATATTTGGGGTGGTGGTAAATTCATGTAATATCCTGCATACAAAGTCAGAAGATTTATTAGGTATCCAGAGCTATATCTAATTTTTACAGAGTGTGTTCAGTGTATTATGCAGAATCATGTGACCATATGCCACCCATTCGAAGGCTTTGGATAAGTATGTTCTAGCTAAGACTCTATAGGTAAACCCATCCATAATATGAATCAAATTAACTTAATATGAATTGCTTCTTCTCTCAAAGTGAAATGGGCCCAATATCATCAATCTGTCCCCTCAAAATTAATTGATCTCTTTAAAGATTATTCTAGATTAGAAGTTCAACATTGGTTTCTGCAGCTGACAAAACAGATATTCAGCTATCACTGTAGATAAATCAGCCAAGGTGAATTAAAGCTCATACTTGTTGACTCCATGTTTAACTTCTATCCCTGTCATCATGGGTACTCCATTTATGCATCTATTGCACAAGAACTAGGATAACCAGAAGCAAAAGCTTGAAGGGCAACTTGTTTGTTGTTAATTCCATGTACTCACTTATTTAGTGCCTCTTCCATAGTGAATATTTATTTAGTGAGCATTAGCATAGGGTTCAAAGGGCTTTGCATCTTGTGATCATTTGTATAAATCCATCAACTTGACTCTGTCACAGACCTCCTTACCTCCAGTATTCTAATCTTTATGAGTACATAGACTGGATGTTCCCCAATTCCATGGATCAGACTGTAGCTACTTGGGGCTGTTCCTTCTATGCCAACTGAATGATATGGTACCCAAGGGGAAGTGTTTTTCCTAAGCATTATGTTTCCTGATCGCTCCTACTTTTGACTCTAGTGCAGCTGCAGTCCTCAATTGTCTTGCATCAATTAAGAGAGCTTTGGTTTCTTCCTCCTCTATTGGTTACTCACAAGGCATCCCAATGCAGACAGACAGAGATTGGATCTGAGGATGAAGTCACAGTGTTGGAGGACACAGAAGCTGTCTATTTATGTAACTTAAACTAATTTGTCTTTCATCTGACTTAAATGTGTCACTTTTACCTTAGGATGAATTCCATCTGGACCATCTGAACCTTTGACTTGTTGGCTCTGACCAAACCTGGCTTATGATGGGTAAATCCTGATCACATGACCACTTGATATTCTTTAATCAGCCTTTTTGTTTCTACTATGTCTGCAGCACCTGAGGGTTGTTTTTGTATAGAATACAATTGTTTCCTATAGATACTTAAAACCAGTCCATTACAAAAGGAGTTCTAGGTTGGGATTTTCATATTAGGGTTGCCACACCCTCCACATAAGGTATTTTCCAAACAATATATGCCTCTAATGCCTGATGAGTTATATTGCTCAAATGGCAGCAATGACAGGATTGCTTTCTGAACCTCAGAGATCTTTTATAGTCTAGGTTCTACTCAAATATCCTGTATGCTACTTAGTAAATGTCGCAATATATTATACACAAGTACGAAATGTGTCACTGCCCTGGTGACAACCAGGTATTGTGCTTTTTTTTTTTTTTTTGGTGTTACAAAACATAAGATGCAATTATTTGTCACTGGTTTAGTGTTTCCACATTCCCTAGATGCCTGAATTACAAAAAAGAAAGAAGGAAGAAGAATGAAGAAAGAAAGAAGGAAAAGAAATTGCTTATATGGTGAATCCCTGATTTTTTTTTATATTTTCAATGATTTTTATTGGTTCATTTCAGGTACACATAATAGTTGGATTCATTGTTTCATGTTTATTCATACACATAACATAATTTAATCAATTTTATTCTTCAGTATTTTTTAAAAGTTGCTTTGTATATTTTGCAACACTATTCTTTTTCTTAGTTGTTATCATTAATATTTTCTTTATAGTTCTCAAAGGTGAAGACATTGCACTCACTATGTGAGGTGCAGGGATACGCTGCCAGGTTAGGATGTGGAGTTCTGGAGTCTCTTACTCTATGCCTGGTCACTGGGTACACAGCCAGGCTCTGTGGTGTGGCACTGCTGCCAAGCAGTTGGCCTCCTTTGCTCTCCCTGGTTGGCTTTCTGGGGTCTCTTTAGTTGCAGTTCAATTTTTTTTGCTTTGTTTGAATTTTTGGTTGCTTTTTTTCTCCTGTAAAGAAGCTGCTTTTATGGAAGATTTGATTTGAGGTCACAGTGCCTGAGGAGAGGTGTTTCACTCAGATGCCATCTTCTATACCATCCCCTGAAAGTGATATTTTGAATCACTATGATAACAAACTCCTCTAAGATTACATAATTTATCTGGGCGTGGTGGCGCATGCTTGTAATCCCAGTATTTGGGAGGCTCAGCCTGGAGGATCTGGGTTCGAGGTCAGACTCACCTACCTAGTGAGACATTCCACAACTTAGTGAGACCCTGTTTCAAAATAAAGAATAAAAAATAGGGCTGGGGGTATAGCTTCTAGGTAGAATGCCCCTGAGTTCAATCCACAGTACTGAAAAAAATTACATAATTTTTCAATACTTTATAATTATTTAATCTTTAATTCAATAGATAATTTTATTAGAGAAATATCTTTATTAAATCTTTTCACAATATTCATAGGGATATTTATCTGCTCTTTCTTTACTATTCAAATATTATTGGCTTTATTATTATGCATTATTATTGTATTTTTATGTATATTAATGTGCCAGTTTCTACTAATCCTACATTCATGTCTTATGTTGTATGAACTTCTGCCTTCAGCCATCTCTTGTTTTTTCATATGAGTTATAAGCAATTGTAACAAGCAGAGATTTTTTTTTAAAGCTTGCAAAAATTTGCTTACTTTGCTATATATCTTTTGCTGGGATTAAAATACACCTGGGTTGGCCAGATGGAAAGTACATGGACAAATTGTCCTAACAGTATGAGTACAGGCCATTCTAGATAATCTGATAAACAATTGACCACAGAAATGAAGGAAGCCAGCATTTTTATCAGAACTGCAGAGCCAAATCACTGTTGACCACAGATACAAGAGTGAGTTCAGCAAAGCTGAGCCACAAGTAGCCAACCTCTGATGAACCTCACTGAACCTTGAGCTAAATACATTTATTGTGAACTGTCACTGAAATTGTGCAGACGTTTGACATTCAATAATTATTAATGTGGTCCTAGACACTTGAAAAATAAATTGGTACCAGGAAGGAATACTATTTAAAGTAAACAAACAAAAACTAATGTATACAGCAGAAGCATTGTGACTGAATGTTGTGTAAAAGAAAGAAAATAACTTTACTAAAAGGCAGGAAAAAAAGTATGATAACACTGTTCAAAGAAATTAGAAAAAATGTCTACCCACATATTGTCATGGTAAATATCTGTGAAGTTTTTCACCTCTGCTAAAGAAAAAATTGCACTGGACAAGATGAGCAAATAGAAATTGATTTAATTCTGATAGGTATGCCAGCAACCAGGGAAAGAGCACATGCCAAGTCTGGATACTTAGCGCCACTGAACAAAGGGTGAGAGAACTGGTAGAAGCTGGGATGGGGAATAGTGGGCATCTTTGTTGGCTAATTGGCTTTACCAAAAAGAAATGCAAACTTTCTCCTTTGCCTTGGAAATTCTACACGTAGGAGCAACATTAGGCTTCTTCCTCTCACAGGCTGGAATATAGGGGTTCTATCTTCCTTAATTATTACAATTCAAAAGGATTTTACATGGGATCTTGAGAAAGACATTCTTGGAAAGTCAAGATGGCAAGAGATTTTTTTTAACTTTTACATCTCAAAAGGTCATAGAAAGAATTTTCAATTAAAATTCTAAAATAAATGTTCTAATATAAGAAAGATTGGACTAAGCCGGGTGTGGTGGCACACGCTTTTAATCCCAGTACTTGGGAGGATGAAACAGGAGGATTGCAGGTTTGAGGCCAGCCTCAGCTACTTATTGAGGCTCTCTGCAACTTAGTGAGACCCTGTTTCAAAATAAAGAATAAAAAATAAATAGGGCTGGGGAAGTAGCTCAGAGGTAGAATGCCCCTGGGTTCCATCCCCAGTACTGCAAAAAAGAAAAAAGAAAGAAAGAAAGATTGGGATCTTAGAGTAGGGAAGAATTCTGTCTAAAGTTCAGTGAAGTTTAAAAGAACATTAAGGCCTTCTTGGTTACCTGTAATAACCTGAAGCATTAAGAAGTACCTTGTAAGTTTCAGCATATGAGTAAACAGGTTTTCAAGCCAAATAATTAGTGTATAGCCTTGCTTTTACTAGAAACCTATACATATATACAAGAATGAAATAGTCTAAGAAAAATGGCTACTTTGCAATCAGAAATCTCAGAATCAGAAACCTCAGAATTCACCAGATTAAAAATTCACTAGAAAAATATTTCACTAGAAAAATCCTTTTC